>JAMFTG010000367.1:112500-189061 GCA_023974075.1 Chaenocephalus aceratus | reverse complement strand
TCGCTGCTTGTTGCTCCTGGTTAGAAGCTAAAACTGCATTTCGTTGTCTCAGTACCTGTAATATGTGCAATAACAATAAAGTTTCTCTTTAAGTTAAACCAAATCATTAAAATAAAATCTATTGTAATGTAATTATTTGGTTTAACCTTATTTATTGAATACATCATTTAAAATGGCAAGATTAAATCAAATGACATCCATGTTGTACACATCATAAAGCTTAAAGTGGCAGCTAAAGAGTTAACACAGCAGCAGGTCTGTTCAGTTCAGCTCATTCAGCTTCATGTGTGCGGATCTGAAGGGACTGATCATCTGTAGCCTGTCCACCTATCAGTTTGCAAACATTAAGAGGGAGGAGCATTTCTAATGATGGAACCCAGTCACTGTGTGGTTCCTCATCATGACTGAATTAACACACCTATATAAAGCAATGGAGATCACCTTTGTCTACAGTGGGTAAAATGGAATTTCCGCCATTGCAAACCCAGCCAGTCAAGCCGACTCCGAGTCCGAGCTGTCCGACTTAAGACGAGCTTTTTGACACCTCCCCCGGCTGCGATCGGCTACTCTCGTCTACTTTCGAGGCGAGCCGCAATGTGTCCTCAAACAAGCCTAGTTCCTCTCCACGAGCTGCGGCAGCGAAATGCTTGATGGGAAACGGCTCGCTGGTATCTCGAGCTGAGCGCTCATTGGTGGTTTTTACCCCGTGCTGCTGATGAAGCTCTCCCATTGGCTGGCAAAAGTTTGTTGTTGTTTTGTGTCAGTTTTACGAGTCGCCACATCCATTCCCATTTTTCATCATTGTTCCACAATGTTTATCATCGTGAAATTAATATCTATATATTTTATACTATACTTGTACTGCTTACGGTTTCATACTTTATGCATCTTAGCATATTAATACACACTGTTCATACTGCTCACAGGCTGCTGTGTGTATCTAGTGTATTCATACACACGGTTCATACTGCTCACAGGCTGATATCTAGTGTATTAATACACACTGTTCATACTGCTCACAGGCTGCTGTGTGTATCTAGTGTATTCATACACACGGTTCATACTGCTCACAGGCTGATATCTAGTGTATTAATACACACTGTTCATACTGCTCACAGGCTGCTGTGTGTATCTAGTGTATTAATACACACTGTTCATACTGCTCACAGGCTGCTGTGTGTATCTAGTGTATTCATACACACTGTTCATACTGCTCACAGGTTGTATCTAGTGTATTCATACACACTGTTCATACTGCTCACAGGCTGATATCTAGTGTATTAATACACACTTTCATACTGCTCACAGGCTGCTGTGTGTATCTAGTGTATTAATACACACTGTTCATACTGCTCACAGGCTGCTGTGTGTATCTAGTGTATTCATACACACTGTTCATACTGCTCACATGCTGATATCTAGTGTATTAATACACACTGTTCATACTGCTCACAGGCTGCTGTGTGTATCTAGTGTATTAATACACACTGTTCATACTGCTCACAGGCTGTGTGTATCTAGTGTATTAATACACACTGTTCATACTGCTCACATGCTGTGTATCTAGTGTATTAATACACACTGTTCATACTGCTCACAGGCTGCTGTGTGTATCTAGTGTATTCATACACACTGTTCATACTGCTCACAGGCTGATATCTAGTGTATTAATACACACTGTTCATACTGCTCACAGGCTGCTGTGTGTATCTAGTGTATTAATACACACTGTTCATACTGCTCACAGGCTGCTGTGTGTATCTAGTGTATTCATACACACTGTTCATACTGCTCACAGGCTGCTGTGTGTATCTAGTGTATTCATACACACTGTTCATACTGCTCACAGGCTGCTGTGTATATCTAGTGTATTAATACACACTGTTCATACTGCTCTCAGGCTGATATCTAGTGTATTGATACACTAGATATCAGCCTGTGAGCAGTA
This sequence comes from Chaenocephalus aceratus, assembly GCA_023974075.1. Classification (NCBI taxonomy): domain Eukaryota; kingdom Metazoa; phylum Chordata; class Actinopteri; order Perciformes; family Channichthyidae; genus Chaenocephalus; species Chaenocephalus aceratus. Next base: position 187,113 of record JAMFTG010000367.1, on the reverse strand, counting down.
TGAACAGTCTGTTCTGTTTTCTTAAGAAAGGGAGATGTGGTGTTAGCTGTTATGCTTTTATTGTGATAGCGCTAACAGGATGTAGGAGACCGGATGTGGACACGACGGGTCATGCGACTACGAAATGACATGGAGAGTACAAGCCTGAATAAAGTAACCACCATGCTCCAAACCGTCTGTATTACTTTACGCCTACCACGACAGTACAGTGAGACAATAACCGGCTACAGATGCGGACATATACACACACATATATATTTATATATATATACAGTTGCAGAATCAAACAAGTAGAGCACTCTCATAATAACTCATAAACACTATCAGGGACTGCATATACCCCCCCCCCCCCTCTGGTCGCTACAATGAGGGACTGCTATATCCCCCCCCCCCCTCTCTGGTCGCTACAATGAGGGACTGCTATATCCCCCCCCCCTCTCTGGTCGCTACAATGAGGGACTGCTATACCCCCCCCCCCCCCTCTCTGGTCGCTACAATGAGGGACTGCTATACCCCCCCCCCCCCCCTCTCTGGTCGCTACAATGAGGGACTGCTATATCCCCCCCCCCCCCCTCTCTGGTCGCTACAATGAGGGACTTGCATATACCCCCCCCCTCTCTGGTCGCTACAATGAGGGACTGCTATATCCCCCCCCCCTCTCTGGTCGCTACAATGAGGGACTGCTATACCCCCCCCCCCCCCCTCTCTGGTCGCTACAATGAGGGACTGCTATATCCCCCCCCCCCCTCTCTGGTCGCTACAATGAGGACTGCATATACCCCCCCCCCCCCCCCCCCCTCTCTGGTCGCTACAATGAGGGACTGCTATATCCCCCCCCCCCCTCTCTGGTCGCTACAATGAGGGACTGCATATACCCCCCCCCCCTCTCTGGTCGCTACAATGAGGACTGCTATATCCCCCCCCCCCCTCTCTGGTCGCTACAATGAGGGGACTGCATATACCCCCCCCCCCCCCCCCTCTCTGGTCGCTACAATGAGGGACTGCTATATCCCCCCCCCCCCTCTCTGGTCGCTACAATGAGGGACTGCATATACCCCCCCCCCCCTCTCTGGTCGCTACAATGAGGGACTGCTATATCCCCCCCCCCCCCTCTCTGGTCGCTACAATGAGGGACTGCATATACCCCCCCCCCCCCCCCCCCCCCCCCTCTCTGGTCGCTACAATGAGGGACTGCTATATCCCCCCCCCCCCTCTCTGGTCGCTACAATGAGGGACTGCATATACCCCCCCCCCCCCCTCTCTGGTCGCTACAATGAGGGACTGCATATACCCCCCCCCCCCCCCCCTCTCTGGTCGCTACAATGAGGGAAATAAATTTACTGGCCAAACGTTTTATTTACAACAAACATCTTTCACAATAAAATATATTTTACAATCAAACACCTTTCAAAATAAGACATCTTTCCTGCTGTTGTTTTTTGTTGTCGCAGGTGCAGCGCGCCTCGGGCACGCGCACGGAGCCCCTCCCACTTCCAGCCTGTTTAAGAGGGTGCGCTTCACTTGATTGAGCTGTTGTTGAGCAGGAGGCTCAATGTGTACACTAAGGACGATACACACACGCGCGCTGGATTCTAACTGTGGATAGAGGCTTCCGCCGCGCACAGACTGCGCGTTACATTCTCTCAAGGTAAGCCTCCTCTCCCTGCGTGCATAGCTCAGCTCAGTGTGTGTGGAGCCTCTCTCCCGGCTCCTCCGGGGAAGCTTCCCGTGTGCCGGAGTTCCTCACATTCCTCTGCCGCGCACAGCGCACGGTCTGCGGCCACATCTGCCTCCAGAGGCGCAGAGAGGAGGACGTGCTGCTGGAGGAGTGGAGGATCAGTCCTTCATGCAGCACTGAAGTGAAAGGAGTCGTTGTGCAGACTCGTATATGAAGTGAGGGATTATCCCGTGTGTTCATCACCAGCTGGGGAAGGAGCAGCTCGTGGGATGGCTTGATCAACTGCTGCTGAATATTTAACCTTACACATATATCATTGATTAATTCATAAGTGGTATTAGCTAATCTGAATCTGTAAAAGCTGTCAGGTAAAAGAGTGGAGTAATTTAAGGGCACATTTGAGATTAATTGTACTTTACCAGAGTTTTCAATTGTTCATACTTTTTAATCTTTTTATTCAGGGAATACACAAGAGAAATACAATGCAGTTAAACTATAAAACAACTTATTGTATTATTTCACTTTATTTTATCTGACTAATTATTAGCTGATACAAAATGGTATAAACGATGTTGAATTGAGGGTAATGATAAAGTAGCTTCACGTGTAGCAGCGGCATCAATACAGCGATTAACACTTGGATGATCCATCATTATAAAACATATATATATATTATTCTGAAACGGACCAATCAAACAACGACTACGTTCACTGTCTTTCACTATATTCTGATGAGAATACTTTCTACTTTCACTTGAGGAACTTTTTGAATGCAGGGCTTTTACTGTAACAGAGTATTCATACACTCTGGTACTTCTACTTTTACTCAAGTACAAGATCTGAGTACTTCTACTTTTACTAGAGTACAACATCTGAGTACTTCTACTTTTACTAGAGTACAAGATCTGAGTACTTCTACTTTTACTCAAGTGCAAGACCTAAGTACTTCTACTATTGTACAAGTCTATCTAAAATGAAAGTATTATTTAGGAGTCACATCATGAATGGTTCTGAACAGGACCTGTAAAATCCCATTTGTTGTTATTTCTTGTAAAAAGTAATTTATTTCTGATTGTTTTGTAAAAAAAAAAAGATGAACAAGACAAACATGTCGCTGAAGACGATGACCTAATGTTTTATAAGAAAAATATATGTTAGAGGGGGGAGGACCAGAAAAGTTTTTTTAAGCTTCTTCTTGCCCCTGTTGAACATGAACAGAGACTATCTGAACATTATTATTATTATTATTTTTTTTGGTACTTTGTTATAATTATTAATCTGAGTGAAAAAAAGAGAATATATATATATATATATATATATATATATATATATATTATTGTTATATTTTTTTGTTTCTGACATGTTCAATAAATTGACTAAACTACAAACTACTTTTACTCAAGTACAAGATCTGAGTAATTCTACTTTTACTCCAGAACAAGATCTGAGTACTTCTACTCTTACTCAAGTACATTACCTGAGTACTTCTACTTTTACTCAAGTACAAGATCTGAGTACTTCTACTTTTACTCAAGTACAAGATCTGAGTACTTCTACTTTTACTCAAGTACAAGATCTGAGTACTTCTACTTTTACTCAAGTACAATACCTGAGTACTTCTTCCACCTCTGATAAAACGATTAAATAGGATTTGTTACTTTGAATACTTTGAATATGTCCCCATCGTCTCTCAGAAGACCAGACGTGTCATGTCTGACCCATCAGACGGTGAGTGTTGATCGGCCGTGTGGCCGCGTGCCAGATGGAACACAGAGATGGCTGCCTTCCTTTGTCTCACGTCACTAGATCATTGGGACTTTGAAGACGTCACTTCGATCTCTGGGAAGTTTGGACACAAAATACTGAATCTGGAAATAATTGCCATATTATTTGTAATGTTTATTGACGATAAGCTTCAGCTCTGACGTGCACTTCATGCCCAGACTTCACACGTGCACTGTGAGCAGCGTGTGAGGGAGACGGTGGAGCATGGAGGACATGAGCAGCTCTTCTCTGCAGCTCTCATGCTCTTCAGAGTGGCGTCTGAGTCTGGGAAAAGCAAAGAGAGGTGAGAGGGGAAACATTCCTGACTCCGTGTCTCGGCAATTTCATTAAAGTTTTGGGTGAGATGCCGCAGCAGCGAGCCCCTCGAGGTGAGGGCTTAACCCCACCCCCGCTCTCTGCTTGGACTGATCCCAGGGGTCAGCTAATAAGTGTTCGGCTCATACCACCATGACAACTGCACGGGGGACGAGGGACGGAAAGCTCCCGTGTGTGTGTGTGTGTGTGTGTGTGTGTGTGTGTGTGTGTGTGTGTGTGTGTGTGTGTGTGTGTGTGTGTGTGTGTGTGTGTGTGTGTGTGTGTGTGTGTGTGTGTGTGTGTGTGTGTGTGTGTGTGTGTGTGTGTGTGTGTGTGTGTGTGTGTGTGTGTGTGTGTGTGTGTGTGTGTGTGTGTGTGTGTGTGTGTGTGTGTGTGTGTGTGTGTGTGTGTGTCCTAAAGCCCCTTCTCTTAGTGGGGTTTAAGTGTGCTCTGATGTTCACACCCTCCCCTCAGGTCAGGTTGTGGCCACGGTTCCTCCTCTTGTGTAGATTTGTTCACAGTAATTTAGATCAGCTGCTGCTCTCAGGTTCCAACACTCTACTAAGTCACTAAAGCTCCACTTCCTGTTTCCAGTCTCCCTGCTGCTATCGCTTGCACCATATTTTTTTTTTAAAAAGTTTTTGGTTTGACATGTGCAGATGTAGTGTCTCTACTTTAAAGAGTCCTCTCCTGCTGATGTTCAGGTGTATATCAGTATGTAGAGTCTCTACTTTAAAGAGTCCTCTCCTGCTGATGTTCAGGTGTATATCAGTATGTAGTGTCTCTACTTTAAAGAGTCCTCTCCTGCTGATGTTCAGGTGTATATCAGTGTGTAGTGTCTCTACTTTAAAGAGTCCTCTCCTGATGATGTTCAGGTGTATATCAGTATGTAGAGTCTCTACTTTAAAGAGTCCTCTCCTGCTGATGTTCAGGTGTATATCAGTGTGTAGTGTCTCTACTTTAAAGAGTCCTCTCCTGCTGATGTTCAGGTGTATATCAGTATGTAGTGCCTCTACTTTAAAGAGTCCTCTCCTCCTGATGTTCAGGTGTATATCAGTGTGTAGTGTCTCTACTTTAAAGAGTCCTCTCCTGCTGATGTTCAGGTGTATATCAGTATGTAGTGTCTCTACTTTAAAGAGTCCTCACCTGCTGATGTTCAGGTGTATATCAGTACGTAGTGTCTCTACTTTAAAGAGTCCTATCCTGCTGATGTTCAGGTGTATGTCAGTACGTAGTGTCTCTACTTTAAAGAGTCCTCTCCTGCTGATGTTCAGGTGTATGTCAGTACGTAGTGTCTCTACTTTAAAGAGTCCTCTCCTGCTGATGTTCAGGTGCATATCAGTATGTAGTGTCTCTACTTTAAGAGTCCTCTCCCTGCTGATGTTCAGGTGTATATCAGTATGTAGTGTCTCTACTTTAAAGAGTCCTCGTCCTGCTGATGTTCAGGTGTATATCAGTATGTAGTGTCCCTACTTTAAAGAGTCCTCTCCTGCTGATGTTCAGGTGTATATCAAGTAGGTAGTGTCTTACTTTAAAGAGTCCTCTCCTGCTGATGTTCAGGGTGTATATCAGTATGTAGTGTCTCTACTTTTTAAAGAGTCCTCCCTGATGATGTTCAGGTGTATATCAGTATGTAGTGTCTCTACTTTAAAGAGTCCTCTCCTTGCTGATGTTCAGGTGTATATCAGTATGTAGTGTCTCTACTTTAAAGAGTCCTCTCCTGCTGATGTTCAGGTGTCTAATCAGTATGGTAGTGTCTCTCCTTTAAAGAGTCCTCTCCTGCTGATGTCAGGTGTCACTATCAGTATGTAGTGTCTCTACCTTTAAAGAGTTCCTCTCCTGCTGATGTTCCAGGTGTATATCAGTGATGTTCAGGTGTATATCAGTATGTAGTGTCTCTACTTTAAAGAGTCCTCTCCTGCTGATGTTCAGGTGTATATCAGTATGTAGTGTCTCTACTTTAAAGAGTCCTCTCCTGCTGATGTTCAGGTGTATATCAGTATGTAGTGTCTCTACTTTAAAGAGTCCTCTCCTGCTGATGTTCAGGTGTATATCAGTATGTAGTGTCTCTACTTTAAAGAGTCCTCTCCTGCTGATGTTCAGGTGTATATCAGTATGTAGTGCCTCTACTTTAAAGAGTCCTCTCCTGCTGATGTTCAGGTGTATTTCAGTATGTAGTGTCTCTACTTTAAAGAGTCCTCTCCTGCTGATGTTCAGGTGTATATCAGTAGGTAGTGTCTACTTTAAAGAGTCCTCTCCTGCTGATGTTCAGGTGTATATCAGTATGTAGTGTCTCTACTTTAAAGAGTCCTCTCCTGCTGATGTTCAGGTGTATATCAGTATGTAGTGTCTCTACTTTAAAGAGTCCTCTCCTGCTGATGTTCAGGTGTATATCAGTATGTAGTGTCTCTACTTTAAAGAGTCCTCTCCTGCTGATGTTCAGGTGTATATCAGTATGTAGTGTCTCTACTTTAAAGAGTCCTCTCCTGCTGATGTTCAGGTGTATATCAGTATGTAGTGTCTCTACTTTAAAGAGTCCTCTCCTGCTGATGTTCAGGTGTATATCAGTATGTAGTGTCTCTACTTTAAAGAGTCCTCTCCTGCTGATGTTCAGGTGTATATCAGTATGTAGTGTCTCTACTTTAAAGAGTCCTCTCCTGCTGATGTTCAGGTGTATATCAGTATGTAGTGTCTCTACTTTAAAGAGTCCTCTCCTGCTGATGTTCAGGTGTATATCAGTATGTAGTGTCTCTACTTTAAAGAGTCCTCTCCTGCTGATGTTCAGGTGTATATCAGTATGTAGTGTCTCTACTTTAAAGAGTCCTCTCCTGCTGATGTTCAGGTGTATATCATTAGTAGTGTCTACTTTAAAGAGTCCTCTCCTGCTGATGTTCAGGTGTATATCAGTATGTAGTGTCTCTACTTTAAAGAGTCCTCTCCTGCTGATGTTCAGGTGTATATCAGTATGTAGTGTCTCTACTTTAAAGAGTCCTCTCCTGCTGATGTTCAGGTGTATATCAGTATGTAGTGTCTCTACTTTAAAGAGTCCTCTCCTGCTGATGTTCAGGTGTATATCAGTATGTAGTGTCTCTACTTTAAAGAGTCCTCTCCTGCTGATGTTCAGGTGTATATCAGTATGTAGTGTCTCTACTTTAAAGAGTCCTCTCCTGCTGATGTTCAGGTGTATATCAGTATGTAGTGTCTCTACTTTAAAGAGTCCTCTCCTGCTGATGTTCAGGTGTATATCAGTATGTAGTGTCTCTACTTTAAAGAGTCCTCTCCTGCTGATGATCAGGTGTATATCAGTATGTAGTGTCTCTACTTTAAAGAGTCCTCTCCTGCTAATGTGCAGGTGTATATCAGTATGCAGTGTCTCTACTTTAAAGAGTCCTCTCCTGCTGATGTTCAGGTGTATATCAGTATGTAGTGTCTGTACTTTAAAGAGTCCTCTCCTGCTGATGTTCAGGTGTATATCAGTATGTAGTGCCTCTACTTTAAAGAGTCCTCTCCTGCTGATGTTCAGTGTATTTCAGTATGTAGTGTCTCTACTTTAAAGAGTCCTCTCCTGCTGATGTTCAGGTGTATATCAGTAGGTAGTGTCTACTTTAAAGAGTCCTCTCCTGCTGATGTTCAGGTGTATATCAGTATGTAGTGTCTCTACTTTAAAGAGTCCTCTCCTGCTGATGTTCAGGTGTATATCAGTATGTAGTGTCTCTACTTTAAAGAGTCCTCTCCTGCTGATGTTCAGGTGTATATCAGTATGTAGTGTCTCTACTTTAAAGAGTCCTCTCCTGCTGATGTTCAGGTGTATATCAGTATGTAGTGCCTCTACTTTAAAGAGTCCTCTCCTGCTGATGTTCAGGTGTATTTCAGTATGTAGTGTCTCTACTTTAAAGAGTCCTCTCCTGCTGATGTTCAGGTGTATATCAGTAGGTAGTGTCTACTTTAAAGAGTCCTCTCCTGCTGATGTTCAGGTGTATATCAGTATGTAGTGTCTCTACTTTAAAGAGTCCTCTCCTGCTGATGTTCAGGTGTATATCAGTATGTAGTGTCCTCTACTTTAAAGAGTCCTCTCCTGCTGATGTTCAGGTGTATATCAGTATGTAGTGTCTCTACTTTAAAGAGTCCTCTCCTGCTGATGTTCAGGTGTATATCAGTATGTAGTGTCTCTACTTTAAAGAGTCCTCTCCTGCTGATGTTCAGGTGTATATCAGTATGTAGTGTCTCTACTTTAAAGAGTCCTCTCCTGCTGATGTTCAGGTGTATATCAGTATGTAGTGTCTCTACTTTAAAGAGTCCTCTCCTGCTGATGTTCAGGTGTATATCAGTATGTAGTGTCTCTACTTTAAAGAGTCCTCTCCTGCTGATGTTCAGGTGTATATCAGTATGTAGTGTCTCTACTTTAAAGAGTCCTCTCCTGCTGATGTTCAGGTGTATATCAGTAGTAGTGTCTCTACTTTAAAGAGTCCTCTCCTGCTGATGTTCAGGTGTATATCAGTATGTAGTGTCTCTACTTTAAAGAGTCCTCTCCTGCTGATGTTCAGGTGTATATCAGTAGGTAGTGTCTACTTTAAAGAGTCCTCTCCTGCTGATGTAGGTGTATATCAGTATGTAGTGGCTCTACTTTAAAGAGTCCTCTCCTGCTGATGTTCAGGTGTAATCAGTATGTAGTGTCTACTTTAAAGAGTCCTCTCCTGCTGATGTTCAGGTGTATATCAGATGTAGTGTCTCTACTTTAAGAGTCCTCTCCTGCTGATGTTCAGGTGTATATCAGTATGTAGTGTCTACTTTAAAGAGTCCTCTCCTGCTGAGTTCAGGTGTATATCAGTATGTAGTGTCTCGCTACTTTAAAGAGTCCTCTCCTGCTGATGTTCAGGTGTATATCAGTATGTAGTGTCTCTACTTTAAAAGAGTCCTCTCCTGCTGATGTTCAGGTGTATATCAGTATGTAGTGTCTCTACTTTAAAGAGTCCTCTCCTGCTGATGATCAGGTGTATATCAGTATGTAGTGTCTCTACTTTAAGAGTCCTCTCCTGCTAATGTCAGGTGTATATCCAGTATGCTAGTGTCCTCTACTTTAAAGAGTCCTCTCCTGCTGATGTCAGGTGTATATCAGTATGTAGTGTCTGTACTTTAAAGAGTCCTCTCCTGCTGATGTTCAGGTGTTATATCAGTATGTAGTGCTCTCTACTTTAAAGAGTCCCTCTCCTGCTGATGTTCAGGTGTATTCAGTATGTAGTGTCCTCTACTTTAAAGAGTCCTCTCCTGCTGATGTTCAGGTGTATATCAGTATGTAGTGTCTACTTTAAAGAGTCCTCTCCTGCTGATGTTCAGGTGTATATCAGTATGTAGTGTCTCTACTTTAAAGGAGTCCTCTCCTGCTGATGTTCAGGTGTATATCAGTATGTAGTGTCTCTACTTTAAAGAGTCCTCTCCTGCTGATGTTCAGGTGTATATCAGTATGTAGTGTCTCTACTTTAAAGAGTCCTCTCCTGCTGATGTTCAGGTGTATATCAGTATGTAGTGTCTCTACTTTAAAGAGTCCTCTCCTGCTGATGTTCAGGTGTATATCAGTATGTAGTGTCTCTACTTTAAAGAGTCCTCTCCTGCTGATGTTCAGGTGTATATCAGTATGTAGTGTCTCTACTTTAAAGAGTCCTCTCCTGCTGATGATCAGGTGTATCAGTATGTAGTGTCTCTACTTTAAAGAGTCCTCTCCTGCTAATGTGCAGGTGTATATCAGTATGCAGTGTCTCTACTTTAAAGAGTCCTCTCCTGCTGATGTTCAGGTGTATATCAGTATGTAGTGTCTGTACTTAAAGAGTCCTCTCCTGCTGATGTTCAGGTGTATATCAGTATGTAGTGCCTCTACTTTAAAGAGTCCTCTCCTGCTGATGTTCAGGTGTATTTCAGTATGTAGTGTCTCTACTTTAAAGAGTCCTCTCCTGCTGATGTTCAGGTGTATATCAGTAGGTAGTGTCTACTTTAAAGAGTCCTCTCCTGCTGATGTTCAGGTGTATATCAGTATGTAGTGTCTCTACTTTAAAGAGTCCTCTCCTGCTGATGTTCAGGTGTATATCAGTATGTAGTGTCTCTACTTTAAAGAGTCCTCTCCTGCTGATGTTCAGGTGTATATCAGTATGTAGTGTCTCTACTTTAAAGAGTCCTCTCCTGCTGATGTTCAGGTGTATATCAGTATGTAGTGTCTCTACTTTAAAGAGTCCTCTCCTGCTGCCTGAATATATTAAAGGTGGAGTTAACAAAAGACTCGTGTTACGTCTTTACAGCGTTTCCTGACACCTGAGGAATTCTACACTCGGAGACAACATGCTGAGACTTGGCATGCACCCTTTCCTAGAAGACCTCCTCCTCCGGGGGTTTAGGGCTTGCTCCTCCCTCCCCCCTCCCTCCCTCCTCCCTCCCTCCCTCCCCCCTCCTCCCTCCCCCCCTCCTCCCTCCCCCCCTCCTCCCTCCACGATGCTCACATTGTTTTATAAACAAACCGGTCGAGTATGAAGGTAAAGAGCGTGACACACTCGTAACATTCCTCCGGTACCAGGAGGCACCGTGACACCAAACACATCGTGAGATACACCCCTCAACCTTCTCATGTCAGCACATCAGACAGAGGGCGATCACAGAATGAATACATACGAGTACACATCAGACGGAGGGCGATCACAGAATGAGTACATACGAGTACACATCAGACAGAGGGCGATCACAGAATGAATACATACGAGTACACATCAGACAGAGGGCGATCACAGAATGAATACATACGAGTACACATCAGACAGAGGGCGATCACTGAATGAATACATACGAGTACACATCAGACAGAGGGCGATCACAGAATGAATACATACGAGTACACATCAGACAGAGGGCGATCACAGAATGAATACATACGAGTACACATCAGACAGAGGGCGATCACAGAATGAATACATACAAGTACACATCAGACAGAGGGCGATCACAGAATGAATACATCAGACAGAGGGCGATCACAGAATGAATACATACGAGTACACATCAGACAGAGGGCGATCACAGAATGAATACATACGAGTACACATCAGACAGTGGGCGATCACAGAATGAATACATACGAGTACACATCAGACGGAGGGCGATCACAGAATGAATACATACGAGTACACATCAGACAGTGGGCGATCACAGAATGAATACATACGAGTACACATCAGACGGAGGGCGATCACAGAATGAGTACATACGAGTAGACATCAGACAGAGGGCGATCACAGAATGAATACATCAGACAGAGGGCGATCACAGAATGAATACATACGAGTACACATCAGACAGAGGGCGATCACAGAATGAATACATACGAGTACACATCAGACAGTGGGCGATCACAGAATGAATACATACGAGTACACATCAGACGGAGGGCGATCACAGAATGAGTACATACGAGTAGACATCAGACAGAGGGCGATCACAGAATGAGTACATACGAGTACACCTCAGACAGAGGGCGATCACAGAATGAGTACATACGAGTACACATCAGACAGAGGGCGATCACAGAATGAATACATACGAGTACACATCAGACAGAGGGCGATCACAGAATGAATACATACGAGTACACATCAGACAGAGGGCGATCACAGAATGAATACATACGAGTACACATCAGACAGAGGGCGATCACAGAATGAATACATACGAGTACACATCAGACAGAGGGCGATCATTATATACATTCTGACTTCACTTATCTATATGAAACCTTTAAGAACCGCCTCTCCAATCGTCCCACAAACAAACGTGTGTGTGTGTGTGTGTGTGTGTGTGTGTGTGTGTGTGTGTGTATGGATTAGGGGACCCCACCTTTCAACCTCCCTTTTCTAAACCCACCTCTCTTTTTTTAGCCTTTCCTGAGGGCATAGTCTGGCTTTTCACACAGTCTTTCATCCCATTCAACAGCACCGATTCCCCTACACACACACACACACACACACACACACACACACACACACACACACACACACACACACACACACACACACACACACACACACACACACACACACACACACACACACACACACACACACACACACACACACACACACACACACACACACACACACACACACACACACACACACACACACACACACACACACACACACACACACACACACACACACACACACACACACACACACACACACACACACACACACACACACACACACACACACACACACTCCACGCTCGTGTTAGCACGGTGTCAGGACATGTGACAGGTTGAGCCTCAGGTTGAAGTTGAGTGGAAGTTGGTCGGTGTCTCTGTGTGAGGAGAACGTGTCGCATCAAGTGTCTTTCAGAAACCTCACACATTCAAAATGAGAGTTTTAGGAATACATTCTTTCATACACTGCTTTTCACAATGTCCAATGCCTCTCCTGCTAACGTCCGCGCATCATGGTCTCTAATCCTAATTAAAGAAGTTTATTTTTCGTTGGATATCATTTGTAGTACAAAGGACATCTGTAAAGTCTTGAGTTTCGTTCATGAGGTCAGGGAGAAATGTTTTAATACACAAAGAAACACGTATGCTAGATGAACTCGATTTTACGTTTTATGTACCCGTTTGTTTTGGCATCCCTTTGTTGGAGTACAAATATGTGATTTACGGTACGGTAACTGCACGGTCAAGGACAAGAAGTCACTGCAGAGGGCGGTGAAGATCGCACAACGCATCATCGAGATGCCACTCTCCTCCGTAGCCTTGGTGGAACAGCTGATAACAGCAGTGTGCAGAGTTTAAAGCGATCAAGTCTTTTTACAGGATAAAGGAAATACAGTTTAAACTGCCGTTGCAGTTCAAATCAGCGACTGTGTGAACATGAATAGAACATCACCTCCATCTTCAGAGCAATCTGACTGTTAGAACATTAGCGTTAAGAAAGCTCTTAAATATCTGCCTCAGCATCAGAACCCGGATCAGAGTACACTGAGTCCAGTCCGCGGCACATCACTTCATGATGTATCACATATCTCCTGATCCGAGTCCCTGAGCGTGTCTGGCCGTGCAGCACTCACAGCGTCACAGACTGGATGAGAAGCATTATGTTAGCAACACGTTAAGTTGAGGAAACTCTGAGTCAGAGGTGATGAGAGTCAGACGGTGTGTTAGACGGGCAGTGATATCATGAACCTGCTGATGGACGCATTCAAACACTTGTTCTGTTCCAGCTGTGTTCACCTTGCAGCTGCAGCTCTGAGGCTTTGATCCTGATCAAGTGTTCAAGTCATGTTTCAAGTTTAACTTCTTCATGTCTGATATTAGAGTTCACTTTTCATTCAGGAAGTATGACGCTGTGCTGTCAGTAGCTTCTCCATGTCTGTGATTGGTCGAATGCTCCAGATCCCACCCCTCTCATGTGAACGCGCACCTAACTAGATGGGACACGGCTGGCTTGAGCGATCCCGCGCCGTAGGACCGCTTAGCGAGAGCGCGTGTGTTTTGGATTAGGCCAACCGGCTAACTCAAACATATCAGGTTAGGTTGAACCGGCTTCGTAGGACAGGCCTCAGGTCGTGTGGCAGCACTGCAGAACAGACACAATCACAGATGTAAAGAACAACAGAAGAGTTTCTCTGCTCGCGCCAAAAGACCTAAGGCGGCGGAGAAAATACATTCTTTTTTTTGTCCTTTCTGCAAAGCTGAGCTAACGTTAGCGAGCAGGGAGGAACTCTGAGTCAATCAATCAATCAATCAATCAATCAATCAATCAATCAATCAATCAATGTTTATTCATAGCCCAATATCACAGATGTTATATTTGTCTCAGTGGTCTTCACAGTTTGTACAGAATATCAGTATGACAATACGACACCCTCTGTCCCCAGACCCTCTGTCCTCAGACCCTCTGTCCTTAGACCCTCTGTCCTTAGACCCTCTGTCCTAAAGGGAGTTTTGTCGAAAAAGACAGTGTGAACTTAATTTTCTGGAATGTGTTAATCAGCCGTTTCTGCAAGCTAGCCGTGGTTGATCTATGGGAGAACATGAGTGTGACCAGAGCCGGCCCTAGACTTTTGGGGGCCCTAAGCGAGCTTTGGCTTGGGGGCCCCCCTCACTCTAGCGCGATCTCACTACACACAACACAGAACCAACTTTTGTCTTATCATGTTAGCATATGCACACATATTGTATAAATAAGCATGTCAACACCGTGGACCTAACCTCCTCTAGGGGGGTCCTTATCTCCTCTAGGGGGGTCCTTATCTCCTCTAGGGGGGTCCTCATCTCCGCTAGGGGGGTCCGGGGGCATGCTCCCCCGGGAAGATTTTTTTTTTTTATATTGAATTTACAAGCATCAATCTGGTGCACTTTGAGAGCAACATTAAGAGATCTATGGATACATATCTCAACACCCAGATGAAACAGAACTGTAAGCAGATTTTTCTTTATGGATATTTTACAAATCACTTAAACTGTATTCTTGTTTTGTCATATAATATTTCACAACTGTATTTCATGTATTCTCTCTGGCTGTCCATCTCATAAAGAATGAGAAACTAGCTGTCGATATAAATATCATTCAGAAGAATTATAATTTCTTGCAAAAATCTGTCACAAAAAGAGGTTGCACATTTAAATGCAGGTGTTGTTATGGCAACATCAGTGGCCAAACAGCCACATTTACTGCTGCAAATACATTCAAACATGCTGTCGACACGTAAAGCAGTGGCAACTATGCCACCATTTCAGCTGACTTTTCCTCAGAAATACTGTCACATTGCATCCATATATTTAAGTGCTAGGTTGATGCTAAGCTAAGCTAACTATGAAACACTTTAACTGGCAGGACTCCGGATCAGCTGTGTACTGTAAGGTCGCTTCTAGCTTCATGTCGAACAGTAAGTCAACATTTCCCAGAGAGCTTTCTTTGAAATCACCAAGTAACGCTAAAAAACACAACATTTAGATTGTATGACAAAGTGTTTATTTAATATCTCTGGCTAGCTATAGCTACTTGCTAACGGTTTAGCTTACCCCCCGCGATTCAAAGTAACGTCAACGTAGCTGTAATTTATTTGCTTTGCTTACATGTTCGCATAACTTGGAAGTTTACTGACATTTACATACCTTGTTCACCTGGCTCAGGCAGTGGCGCCTCCAGAAATGTATCATAGGGGTGGCCAAATGGGGCCACTGAAAATCTTGGGGTGGCCCACCAAAACCAAGAATGTAATTGTTGTAAAAGTATAGACTAGATGAAAACAATGGCAAGAGAATCACCTACTGATATACTTTGGTTTCTTATTTTACATTTTCTGATACTATTCATCTGAAGTGAATATAATACGGATAGTTAACATTTTACTTCAAACAACATTTAAAAGAACCTTGTTTTGTGTTATGTATACATGTGTTGGTGATTTATTGTTTTGTTTTTTATATATGCTAGTTGTTCTTTCCTTTTCAAAAAGACAAATACAGCTTAATTTAAATAAGTTCCTTTATTATAAGGCACAAAATGTTCAGCATTCTCAACACATACAACACAACAGCAACACAACATGTTCTTCAGTTACATTCTGTCTCTAGGTTATACATTGCTTTAGACTGAACAAAGCTGTTTGTGTCACACTGGGATCAAAGATGATTGACATGACTTTATTGAATCAAGTTTTAAAACATGACTATTTTATTTCAACAAATGTTCACAATCACAATCACATTAATAAAACTGTACTTAGGTTTTAGTTTCACTTTTACAAAACAGAGTTCCACGTGTACTTTCTAGCATGTAAGGCCATCTCCTCACGAGCCCTATGCTGCTGCTCCCCTGCCAGCTCTGTCTCTCCTTCACTCATCTCTTCTTAAAATAAGAGATGTCTGTTGACTCTCTCTTCATGTTCTGCAGATTGACATTACACACAGCAGTGATTAATAGTAGCCTACGCATTACACCAGCCCAGCATACCAACATCAGCTAACGTTAGCTTAGCAAGCTAAACTAACGCTAACTAGGATAGCCGCCAAAGTGTGTTTACAGACGAATTATACCTGAAGCCAAGCAGCCTTTACTGAGCCTGAGCCTGTTTCCAGGTCTTCCAGCGTTTGTCTCGTTGTAATGCCATTGAACACACATTTTGATGAGAATAGCAGCTAAAGGTGAGCATATCTCCGTTTTTTGCTACCTAAAGCTAACACACTAGAGCCTAAAGTGTTGTGGGGCTTAACAGGCAACGCACGTGTACGACTTACCTTCTAGAAGTCAGGTGGATCTTTGTCAAGTCAGTAGAAAGAAACGTTTTGCTGCAACCTGCTGCTGTCTGCGCGAGTATCAGAGTGGTGCGCGCGAGTATCAGAGTGGTGCACCGAGTATCAGAGTGGTGCACCGAGTATCAGAGTGGTGCACTGAGTATCAGAGTGGTGCACCGAGTATCAGAGTGGTGCACTGAGTATCAGTGTTACCATGGTAACAGAGGGAGAGGGAGGGGCTGCAGTATGAGCGTTGGAAGCTCAAATCAAGCGACTCGCTGGCTGTGCATTTGTTGTTAAATATCAGATAAACTACTACGCATACGTGACTAGCGAGGCGGTGTGTGTGGTGGGGGGGGCCAACAAATATATCAGGGTGGCCATGGCCCCCCCCTGCCCCCCCCCTGCTGGCGCCACTGGGCTCAGGTGGTGGCTCTGGGTTGTTGTGTGAGCCACCACTTGAGAATTGTCGTCTTTTTTAAGAACAAATGTTTTCTTATGTCCATCTTCAAAAACTCTGAGTGCGACTGGCAGTTTATTTTAAACATTGTCCCAGGATAGGTACCTGTCAGCCAATGAGACATGTTTATTTCCATTCAACTCTCTGGTTGGTCTGGTGTCTTGCCTCAGTTGCATTCACTGAACACGGGAAATTACAACTCTGCCGTCCTCTCGAGTGTCATGATGAGGTTCAGGTAAAGCACGGTCAATGTATTATATATTTTTTCATTTTTTTGCTGTTGCTCGGGGGCCCTTAGTGGCTGCGGGGCCCTTAGTGGCTGCGGGGCCTTTCGTGGCTGCGGGGCCTTTCGTGGCTGCGGGGCCCTTAGTGGCTGCGGGGCCCTTAGTGGCTGCGGGGCCCTTAGTGGCTGCGGGCCCTTAGTGGCTGCGGGCCCTTAGTGGCTGCGGGGCCCTTAGTGGCTGCGGGGCCCTAAACGGCCGCTTATGTGGCTTAATGGGTCGGCCGGCTCGGCTCTGAGTGTGACCAAAGGAAAGGCGGCGTTTCTTTCTCTGCATGCATACCTGCGCGTTCACAGCTAATGCGTCTGATTTGCGTCCCTTGTTAGATTCACACGTGTGGTTAACGCCGTTAGTTCAAACTCATATCTTCCCATGCAATGCATCCGGGCAGAGGATCAGTGAGAGCATCGCTCCATGGTGGCCAGACTAAAGATGCACATCAGCTCAGTCTTGGTGAAAACCCCAAGAGTACAAATGGATCAGAATCTGAACTCCTTTATTTGTCCCGAAACTGTGAAATGTACTTTATTACAACGGCAGATAAAGTGAGGAGAATCAGAAGAGCAAAGTAACTTAGTACATTTGCTTAAGTACAATCCTGAGGTTCTTTTAATTTACCATGTTATGCTACTGTGTACTTCTACTCCACTATAGTTCAGAGGTACATGGTGTACTTCTACTCCACTACAGTTCAGAGGTACATGGTGTACTTCTACTCCTCTACAGTTCAGAGGTACATGGTGTACTTCTACTCCACTACAGTTCAGAGGTACATGGTGTACTTCTACTCCACTACAGTTCAGAGGTACACGGTGTAGTTCTACTCACTACAGTTCAGAGGTACATGGTGTACTTCTACTCACTACAGTTCAGAGGTACATGGTGTACTTCTACTCCAATACAATTCAGAGGTACATGGTGTACTTCTACTCCTCTACAGTTCAGAGGTACATGGTGTACTTCTACTCCACTACATGTATTTAATCCCTTTAGTTACTTCACAGATGAATGATGTGAAATATAACCAAGTGTTGAATCAGACTTTAGTTCCACCTGGAGTAAATCCACCAGCTACCCTGCAGTCTACAAAGTACTTCAGACTAGCTGCACCTCCACCAGCTACCCTGCAGTCTACAAAGTACTTCAGACTAGCTGCACCTCCACCAGCTACCCTGCAGTCTACAAAGTACTTCAGACTAGCTACACCTCCACCAGCTACCCTGCAGTCTACAAAGTACTTCAGACTAGCTGCACCTTCACCAGCTACCCTGCAGTCTACAAAGTACTTCAGACTAGCTGCACCTCCACCAGCTACCCTGCAGTCTACAAAGTACTCCAGACTAGCTGCACCTTCACCAGCTACCCTGCAGTCTACAAAGTACTTCAGACTAGCTGCACCTCCTCCAGCTACCCTGCAGTCTACAAAGTACTTCAGACTAGCTGCACCTCCACCAGCTACCCTGCAGTCTACAAAGTACTCCAGACTAGCTGCACCTTCACCAGCTACCCTGCAGTCTACAAAGTACTCCAGACTAGCTGCACCTTCACCAGCTACCCTGCAGTCTACAAAGTACTCCAGACTAGCTGCACCTTCACCAGCTACCCTGCAGTCTACAAAGTACTCCAGACTAGCTGCACCTTCACCAGCTACCCTGCAGTCTACAAAGTACTCCAGACTAGCTGCACCTCCACCAGCTACCCTGCAGTCTACAAAGTACTTCAGACTAGCTGCACCTCCACCAGCTACCCTGCAGTCTACAAAGTACTCCAGACTAGCTGCACCTTCACCAGCTACCCTGCAGTCTACAAAGTACTTCAGACTAGCTGCACCTTCACCAGCTACCCTGCAGTCTACAAAGTACTTCAGACTAGCTGCACCTTCACCAGCTACCCTGCAGTCTACAAAGTACTTCAGACTAGCTGCACCTTCACCAGCTACCCTGCAGTCTACAAAGTACTTCAGAACTAGCTGCACCTCCACCAGCTACCCTGCAGTCTACAAAGTACTTCAGACTAGCTGCACCTTCACCAGCTACCCTGCAGTCTACAAAGTACTTCAGACTAGCTGCACCTTCACCAGCTACCCTGCAGTCTACAAAGTACTTCAGACTAGCTGCACCTCCACCAGCTACCCTGGCAGTCTACAAAGTACTTCAGACTAGCTGCACCTTCACCAGCTTTGAGAACACTTTCATGATCAATCATTATAAAACTATCATATATATTAATGACTACTTTCACTGTCGCTACTTCACTATAGTGTGTGTGTGTGTGTGTGTGTGTGTGTGTGTGTGTGTGTGGTGTGTGTGTGTGTGTGTGTGTGTGTGTGTGTGTGGTGGTGTGTGTGGTGGTGTGTGTGTTGTGTGTGTGTGTTGTGTTGTGTGTGTGTGTGTGTGTGTGTGTGTGTGTGTGTGTGTGTGTGTGTGTGTGTGTGTGTGTGTGTGGTGTGTGTGGTGTGTGTGTGTGTGTGTGTGTGTGTGTGTGTGTGTGTGTGTGTGTGTGTGTGTGTGTGTGTGTGTGTGTGTGGGTGTGTGTGTGTGGTGTGTGTGTGTGTGTGTGTGTGTGTGTGTGTGTGTGTGTGTGTGTGTGTGTGTGTGTGTGTGTGTGTGTGTGTGTGTGTGTGTGTGTGGTGTGTGTGTGTGTGGTGTGTGTGTGTGTGTGTGTGTGTGTGTCCTAGCATTTCTATACTTGTGGGGACCTACCTCTGTTTACCACAGTCACGTGTGGGGACTCTCCTCCCTTATGGGGACATAATGGAGGTCCCCATAAGGGGAATCATTAATTTTAGGGTGAAGACTTGGTTAGGGTTATGCATGTATTAGTTAAGGTTAGGATAAGTCTCCAGGAAATGCATGTACGTCAATGGAATGTCCCCTGAAGTGATGTATACATGGTGTGTGTGTGTGTGTGTGTGTGTGTGTGTGTGTGTGTGTGTTGCGCTCTGTAAACCGAGTTTCTCCACAGACGGTTAAACTGCAGATGTTCTGATCCTGAGCTAAATGCAGCCTTTGTTACGGGCCATGAAGCAGCCGAGGTCACGCACACACACACACCACTTGCGCTAATTGATTTCCCCTACAGCAGACAAGAGAATAGTGTGTGTATGTTTACTTTAAAGGATCTGTCAGGAGTTTATGTAAATAGAAAAGTGACACAGTAAACACACACACACACACACACACACACACACACACACACACACTACTTCCTTCAGAGATATCTACACTCATGTTGTCCCGTGTTCATGCTCTGAAGTTGAACTCATTTTCTAATTATAATCCCATATACGTGTGTGTGTCTTTAGAGCCAACGTTAGCTCTTTACTTCAGAAATATATCCTTTATTTAACCAGGTCAAAAGTCTCATTGAGATGAAATCCTCTTTCCCAAGGGCGACCTGGCCCAGAGGTGCAGCATGACCAAAGCTACAGCAGGTACAACCAGACAATACAGGCAGACGCATGCAGCTGTACAACTCTCACTAAGCTAATGATGGCCCGTCAGCCCGTCGGCCGTCGGCCCGTCGGCCCGTCCGCCCATCCGCCCGTCAGCCCGTCAGTATGCAAATACAAGAGACTTATAACACAAACTGGCAACATTTAAAACCATAACATCCTAAAGGTGTGTTAATATGTTGAGATGATCAAAAGTGTCACTATCATAAACGTTTGATTAAACTGTGGGTTTTCTCTGGAAGTGTTTCCTTGTACGATGTGAGGGTCTGAGGACAGAGGGTCTGAGGGTCTGAGGACAGAGGGTCTGAGGACAGAGGGTCTGAGGGTCTGAGGACAGAGGGTCTGAGGACAGAGGGTCTGAGGGTCTGAGGACAGAGGGTCTGAGGACAGAGGGTCTGAGGACAGAGGGTCTGAGGACAGAGGGACAGAGGGTCTGAGGACAGAGGGTCTGAGGACAGAGGGTCTGAGGACAGAGGGTCTGAGCTGTTGTATTTGCTGTAAAGTGTCTCGACTGTAGGCTGTTGTTATTATATGTACAGCTCTTTGGCTCCACCAGACATCGCTTATAAATGTGCTATAAATAAAACTTGATTTGATTATTTTCATAATCCAAAATCAGATGGAGGAATCCCATTGGACCAGGGAGATGCTGCCTTCAGGGTCCCTATTAGTGTGATGTAATATAGGGCCCTCATAAGAAATACATTCTCACGCCTGTCTCTCTGGTCCCTCAGTCAGACCGAGCCTTCAGAGAGCCATCATCATGAAGGGTGGAGGGCTGCCATCCACTTTGTAAGAACACAACAACAACAACAGCAACCCCCCTTCAGAGGCCTGTGGAGGGCAGTTAAACCGGATGATGTCAAAGATCTGTTTCTCAAATGAAATTAAACAGACGTATATGAAATACCGTCATACTCCCCTGTTCCTCGTAAATCAATATTTCTGCACGCTGAAAAGCTTCTAGTCAGGATATGTCGTTACACTTGATATAAGACTTGATAACTTAAGTCTTGTTTTTAGACAAGTCATCTTAAGCATCTTTTCAAGTCTCTTAAAAACATCTTATTTTAGAGCAGGGGTAGCCAACACGGTGCCCGCGGGGGCACCGTGAGTCGCCCGCGGGGGCAACGTGAGTCGCCCGCGGGGCAAGTTCTAAAAATAGCTCGCCAAGCAAATCCAAAATGTATAAAATACACAAAACAAAAAAGGAAATGTAATGAAAGGAATCGACCCCATGCATAAAGGAAACCTCAATCATAGCGAACTCTATCTACTTACTACAACTCTATATCTATCCAACACCCCTCCCCCCCCCACCCCCACAATGAATATCGACCAATCACGTTCTTGCTTGAGTTGAACGGCCCATTGAACAGTCATGCAGCCGATACATACATGAGGGGCAGAGCTCTCCTCTGTGTGTTCAAACTTGCATATATATGTACTGCACTTGACGCACACACACGCATGGCGTAATCTCCACTGGGGACAGGGGGACATGTCCCCCGCTCGTTTCGATACCCCGTTTGTGTCCCCCCACTTTACAAATATGTTTATTTTTATTTTTTTTAACGCAAGCCGTCATCGCCACGGAGGAGCACACAGTGTGTGTGTGTGTGTGTGTGTGTGTGTGTGTGTGTGTACTATACTTGTGGGGACCTTTGATTTGTGCATCATTCCAATGTGTATAGGACAGTACAGAAACCCATAGGTAGGAACATGCGCAGGAACATTAGATGAATTGCAATAAAGAAAGTTCGGGGATTCGAAGCTGCCGGACGTTTGATGGACTGGAAAAAATGCTGCTCCGAAAACAATTGAAACAATAATGAAAACGAGCTGTTTTCACTTGAAAGACGTCCAACAATCTGCCAATAGAGCGAGTGCACATTGGCTTGGTGAGAGTCCTTGAACTAAGGAGGGATGTTTAGAGGAAGCAGGTCTTGTAATTAGCAGGAGAACTGATTCTATATGTGACCAGAATCAGGAGATGCTGGTCCACGCCTCAAAGGCTTCTGTGTTCTGTTGGTGAGTTTCTAATAAATATGTAAATATGTGTTCCGTCTGAGATACGACTCAAAGTCAGATGTTTTGACTCAACAAGATGAGGCATTGACTAAAAACAAGAGCCTATGTCTCACTGCAGAGTTACTATGTCTCGTATCAGGTGGAGAGACGCCTTCAGACTGGATATCAGACACTGGGCAGATTGAGTTCGTGCACCTTGGACCATCAAATCAAATCAAGTCTTATTTATATAGCACATTTTTAAAACGATGTTTGGTCCAGCCAAAGTGCTGTACATACAAATGACCCTCTGTCCTCAGACCCTCTGTCCTCAGACCCTCTGTCCTCAGACCCTCTGTCCTCAGGCCCTCTGTCCTCAGACCCTCTGTCCTCAGACCCTCTGTCCTCAGGCCCTCTGTCCTCAGACCCTCTGTCCTCAGACCTTCTATCCTCAGGCCTTCTGTCCTCAGGCCCTCTGTCCTCAGACCCTCTGTCCTCAGACCCTCTGTCCTCAGACCCTCTGTCCTCAGGCCCTCTGTCCTCAGACCCTCTATCCTTAGACCCTCTGTCCTCAGACCCTCTGTCCTTAGACCCTCTGTCCTCAGACCCTCTGTCCTCTGACCCTCTGTCCTCTGACCCTCTGTCCTCAGACCCTCTGTCCTCTGACCCTCTGTCCTTAGACCCTCTGTCCTCAGACCCTCTGTCCTCAGACCCTCTGTCCTCAGACCCTCTGTCCTCAGACCCTCTGTCCTCAGACCCTCTGTCCTCAGGCCCTCTGTCCTCAGACCTTCTATCCTCAGGCCTTCTGTCCTCAGGCCCTCTGTCCTCAGACCCTCTGTCCTCAGACCCTCTGTCCTCAGACCCTCTGTCCTCAGGCCCTCTGTCCTCAGACCCTCTATCCTTAGAACCCTCTGTCCTCAGACCCTCTGTCCTTAGACCCTCTGTCCTCAGACCCTCTGTCCTCAGACCCTCTGTCCTCAGACCCTCTGTCCTCTGACCCTCTGTCCTCTGACCCTCTGTCCTCAGACCCTCTGTCCTTAGACCCTCTGTCCTCAGACCCTCTGTCCTCTGACCCTCTGTCCTTAGACCCTCTGTCCTCAGACCCTCTGTCCTCAGACCCTCTGTCCTCTGACCCTCTGTCCTTAGACCCTCTGTCCTTAGACCCTCTGTCCTCTGACCCTCTGTCCTCTGACCCTCTGTCCTCAGACCCCCTGTCCTCAGACCCCCTGTCCTCTGACCCTCTGTCCTCTGACCCTCTGTCCTCTGACCCTCTGTCCTTAGACCCTCTGTCCTTAGACCCTCTGTCCTCTGACCCTCTGTCCTTAGACCCTCTGTCCTTAGACCCTCACATCGTACAAGGAAACACTTCCGTAGAAAACCCACAGTTTAAGGAGCATGGGAGAAACCTCAGGAGAGCAGCAGAGGAGGATCCTCTCCAGGACGGACAGACTGCAATAGATGCCGTGTGTGAATCCAAGAGATAATACATGTTGCAGCATATAGACCGAATGTTAGGAAATGCATGTGTCTGCAATGAGAAGAGGAATAACATGTCTAACATGAAAACAAAGACATCAAGTGAAATTCCTCGTACGTGCCAACCTACCTGGTGATAAACCCGTTTCTGATTCAGAGGACTTGCAGACTGTTGGTTTGGATGCAGGACAGCAGAGAGTGGAGACGCACCTCAGGGAACCGGAGGGGTGACCTCGCATGGTTTGGTATTTACTCGGTAAAGTCGGGCACACACCCCGATTCAGTTTGACGGTGACACCGGTTTTTCCACTGAGGTGAGGCCTGAGGCGCCACGAGCACAGCGAGGCTTCAACTGTGTGTGTGTGTGTGTGTGTGTGTGTGTGTGTGTGTGTGTGTGTGTGTGTGTGTGTGTGTGTGTGTGTGTGTGTGTGTGTGTGTGTGTGTGTGTGTGTGTGTGTGTGTGTGTGTGTGTGTGTGTGTGTGTGTGTGTGTGTGTGTGTGTGTGTGGTGTGTGTGTGTGTGTGTGTGTGTGTGTGTGTGTGTGTGTGTGTGTGTGTGTGTGTGTGTGTGTGTGTGTGTGTGTGTGTGTGTGTGTGTGTGTGTGTGTGTGTGTGTGTGTGTGTGTGTTGTGTGTGTGTGTGTAACCTGTCTGTCAACACTTTGAAACCTGCCAGGTGTGCCAGCGGGCAGCAGAAGCTCCTCCTCCTCCCACAGACCGAGTGCCGACGCTTCAGGAACACATGTGCTTTCATGCATAAAGAACATACTTAATTTAGTCGATCGGTCAAACTAAGTCTCTCCACGTTGAAGCAAGAGCATTCCTCTAAATGTGTCCATGCGAGTGGGGAATGACTGTTTCTTGATTTAGAGAAATCAGATTGAACTAACGCTCGTACGACATGGTCGACTCATGGATTGTTTGATTGAATCCACAGTTCTGAGACGTGTCTCCCAACAGAGCATCATAGAGGTGCCACCTTACGTCTTTTCACTGCACGAATGAAACATAAAGGTGTGTGGGGAGTCTTGGCTGATAAGAGCGATTGGTCGTCTCCGTGGAAACGAGGGTTCATGGAGTCTGATATCTAAAGACCAAAGACGGCTTGCTCATAAGTTATACCTGTGGATGAAGAGGTGAACACCAGAGCTGGAACCGGTGGGCTCTTTGTTCGTGTTTCTTGTAGCTACACGTGTATAGCATGTCTCTCCAGTATGTAGAATGTGCCGGAT
The DNA here is from genome assembly GCA_023974075.1 of Chaenocephalus aceratus. Lineage (NCBI taxonomy): Eukaryota > Metazoa > Chordata > Actinopteri > Perciformes > Channichthyidae > Chaenocephalus > Chaenocephalus aceratus. The sequence goes on along the minus strand of JAMFTG010000367.1, from coordinate 162,183 downwards.
GCTAACTTGGATATCCGACACACATACTGCGCAAGATTACGAGCTTTTGTAATGTTTACATTTCTATCATCACACGTTGGGGTCCTCAGCATTCAGTCAGACTCACTTCACTGCTCTGCCTCCCTTTGTCTCCCCCCTCCCCAGGGCTGATTACTGAGTGATTATCCCCCGCTACTCAACAGGGGCCCCAGCCCTCAGTCAACCTGGGGGGGGGCCTCAGGTTGTACGGGTCAGGACGGATATACAGCGTCATGTTTAACAAACATCACACCTCTTTCTGGTGCTGAAGGGTCCACGCTGTCGTTCTGCAAACCACAGATGATAACAATATTAGACTTGGAGAGCACTCGTACCCCTCGATTCCACCGGGTCCGGCTGCGCCGCGGTTTTGGTCCATCCTACTCCGGCGTCATAACCCACCGGGCGCGTTTCTGAAGGGTTTCAGGAGCGTTTCAGGAGCGTTTCAGAAGCGTTTCAGTAGCGTTTCAGTAGCGTTTCAGGAGCGTTTCAGGAGCGTTTCAGGAGCGTTTCAGTTTCAGGAGCGTTTCAGAAGCGTTTCAGGAGCGTTTCAGGAGCGTTTTACGAGCGTTTTACGAGCGTTTCAGGAGCGTTTCAGAAGCGTTTCAGGAGCGTTTCACGAGCGTTTCACGAGCGTTTCAGAAGCGTTTCAGGAGGGTTTCACGAGCGTTTCTGGAGCGTTTCAGGAGCGTTTCAGGAGGGTTTCAGGAGCGTTTCAGGAGGGTTTCAGGAGCGTTTCAGGAGCGTTTCAGAAGCGTTTCAGGAGCGTTTCTGGAGCAGAGCGTCTTGTCTGCCGGCTCGCAGTTTTTGTTGATTTGGGCATATTTCCTGGACAGGCTGCTTTGTATAGACAAAGTTAATAATAATATTAATATTCCAGTTATAAACGACATGAATCAAAGATGTGTTGTATTTTAGTGGTAAAAAAATGCATTAATCATCATAAGTATTCTATATATATATAATTTACACAGTGCCTGCAAACCGGAGGAGAACGCTGGCATTTCTCCTCCGACTGGAAAGACTACGGAGGGATAGGGTCTGTGTGACGGAGCGGGTCACAGAGTGACTGACTCCGCCCCTGACAGCCGACACACACACACACACACACACACACACACACACACACACACACACACACACACACACACACACACACACACACACACACACACACACACACACACACACACACACACACACACACACACACACACACACACACACACACACACACACACACACACACACACACACACACACACACACACACACACACACACACACACACACACACACACACACACACACACACACACACACACACACACACACACACACACACACACACACACACACACACACACACACACACACACACACACACACACACCACAAACATTTCCTGCTCTCTTCCGTCAAATGAACTATGCAATTTCTTATTTATTTTACGTTTCTTAATTATGAGGGAATGATTATGTTAAGAGGTGTTAACCTGTTTATGTTTGGGTCGGATTCTTTTGTTGAAATGTGGTGTTGAGTTGATTGTGTCACCTGTTGACGGCGAGCCTGTGGGAGGGGCTATGGGGTCTAAAGGGACGGTGTTGGTTCCTTGTTTTTTTGGACTGTGACTCGGAAGAATGTTGCAATGAAGGCAACAGCTGGGACATGTTTGGGAGATGGTTGCAGAGAAGGCAACTCAGAGCATGTTTACTCTAATGAGTGATGGACGGCCTGTTTGTGGATTTTGATTTTGTTGTCTAACTTGTGCTGGTTCCGTTTTTTGTTTTTGCTGTTATAAATAAAGTTTTGGAGCGTAACCCAACCGACTAGGCCAGTGTTTGTGAACGGACAATTAGAGCCCCGTCACAGTCTGCAAAATTAGTTGGCGTGTGTGTGTGTATATATCACACATTGACTAGAGTGGCCGCGATCTTTGCGAACGCCGCGGCCGTAACACGACGCAGACGGACCCGGTGGAAATTAGGGATAGAGTTCTGAAAGACACTTTACATCAGGGGGGTCAAACTCAATTTCATCGCGGGCCACATGAGCATTATGGTTGCACTCAAAGGGCCAGTTGTAACTTTAAGACTATATGAATATACATATATAAATATTTAAAATAATGTATTTTACATTATTGCCTCTGCATTGGATTATTATCGGATAGGGTAATAACTTCATAATTAACTACGACTGAAAGCAGAAGTCTAGGTCTAATTGCAAGTCTGAGATGCATTGTGGGACATGTAGTTTATGGGCAACCTGCTTCTGTAAATCGCCATGTAACCGTATAATAAACATATTATATCCTTTGCCAGCTCTTGTGGGGCCGCATGAAGTGAAGTCGCGGGCCGGATTTGGCCCCCGGGCCTTGTGTTTGACACCCCTACTTTACATAATGGGGAAAAATCACTACTGAGCAAGCGGTGACATCTTGAGCATATAGAGAAAGAATAAAATAAACGGTTGGAATAAGATGGTGGTAAATAGGATATAAACCGTGGGGGGTAGGAAAGGGATATCTGGAACTTTCTGATGTTGATTAATCGAGACTTTCTTACGTTCTTTTGGTTCTCCATACCCCGTTGATGCGTGAGATAGAAACCGGCCCTATTCTGCTTTGTGTGGTATTCCCCTGCCTCCATTGGACTCCTTTGTTTACTTCCGGAACATAGTGACATCACTATGGAACGCTCAAGCTCCTATTGGCTATAGCGCTCCAACACATTGTACATGATAGGCTAAGGGGCGGGACATCTTTAAGCGGTTCACTAATCTACTATCATTGTCATAGTACCCAGACAGTATGAGGAAGGCCTTTTCGAACACTAAAGCATTCGATTAAGTTCCCTTTCACTAATTCAAGGTACCACGGGGACCATGTGGTTCCTTTAAGTTCTCTTTCACTAATTCAAGGTACCACAGGGACCATGTGGGCCCTTTAAGTTCCTTTCACTAATTCAAGGTACCACGGGGACCATGTGGGCCCTTTAAGTTCCCTTTCACTAATTCAAGGTACCACGGGGACCATGTGGGCCCTTTAAGTTCCCTTTCACTAATTCAAGGTACCACGGGACCATGTGGTTCCTTTAAGTTCCCTTTCACTAATTCAAGGTACCACGGGGACCATGTGGGCCCTTTAAGTTCTATTTCACTAATTCAAGGTACCACGGGGACCATGTGGGCCCTTTAAGTTCCCTTTCACTAATTCAAGGTACCACGGGGACCATGTGGGCCCTTTAAGTTCCCTTTCACTAATTCAAGGTACCACGGGGACCATGTGGGCCCTTTAAGTTCCCTTTCACTAATTCAAGGTACCACGGGACCATGTGGTTCCTTTAAGTTCCCTTTCACTAATTCAAGGTACCACGGGGACCATGTGGTTCCTTTAAGTTCCCTTTCACTAATTCAAGGTACCACGGGGACCATGTGGGCCCTTTAAGTTCCCTTTCACTAATTCAAGGTACCACGGGGACCATGTGGGCCCTTTAAGTTCCCTTTCACTAATTCAAGGTTCCACGGGACCATGTGGTTCCTTTAAGTTCCCTTTCACTAATTCAAGGTTCCACGGGACCATGTGGTTCCTTTAAGTTCCCTTTCACTAATTCAAGGTACCACGGGGACCATGTGGTTCCTTTAAGTTCCCTTTCACTAATTCAAGGTACCACAGGGACCATGTGGGCCCTTTAAGTTCCCTTTCACTAATTCAAGGTACCACGGGGACCATGTGGTTCCTTTAAGTTCCCTTTCACTAATTCAAGGTACCACGGGACCATGTGGTTCCTTTAAGTTCCCTTTCACTAATTCAAGGTACCACAGGGACCATGTGGTTCCTTTAAGTTCTATTTCACTAATTCAAGGTACCACGGGGACCATGTGGGCCCTTTAAGTTCCCTTTCACTAATTCAAGGTACCACGGGGACCATGTGGTTCCTTTAAGTTCCCTTTCACTAATTCAAGGTACCACAGGGACCATGTGGTTCCTTTAAGTTCCCTTTCACTAATTCAAGGTACCACGGGGACCATGTGGTTCCTTTAAGTTCTATTTCACTAATTCAAGGTACCACGGGGACCATGTGGGCCCTTTAAGTTCCCTTTCACTAATTCAAGGTACCACGGGGACCATGTGGTTCCTTTAAGTTCCCTTTCACTAATTCAAGGTACCACAGGGACCATGTGGGCCCTTTAAGTTCCCTTTCACTAATTCAAGGTTCCACGGGGACCATGAGGTTCCTTTAAGTCACAGTTTCAAAGCGAAGAGCTTTAAAAGAGAGCAAGGGAGATTTGTGAATGCCATCAGGCTCTCACGCTGAGTCGTATCATCAGTCCTGTCGGTGTTTGGCCGTCCCTGCTTTCCCACGGCCCGTTGTGTCTGGTGTGAAGTATTTATGTCCTGCTGTGCTGCGTGAAAACATGTTTTACTGCATGTGTACATCCTCAGAGAGTCATGAAGTCCTGAGCACGGCTTCCTCAGCCTCACTGCAGTGACTCTAACGGAGAGACGTCTCAGTCCCTCCTGATATAGAGCCTCTCCAGCTGTCACTGCAGTCTAGACCCCAGTTGTCACGCCCGGGTGTTAACGGGCGCTGAGGCTGAGCACGCTGCTTCACACGTCTCACACTCTGCTAAGTTCATGTCGTACCACTGTACACATGTCACAGGGTTATTGCGTTGAGACATGAAAGCAAAGGGACAACAGAAATAGAAATGTTTTGGACTTTTCCTTTAAAGCTTTGTTCAGTATTTTGGTCTGAATAAATGCGCTGGTTTAGATCTCTGAGTAGAAACAAACTTTAAAATGAGGTCTTGCTGGATCGACAGTTTCCAATTTGCTCAGACACTTGAGGAAAAACGGGGGACAGGAAGTGCAAGGTGCTCAGAGGATCGTGGGTGTTTCAGGAGAATGGAGGACAGCATTTGAAGAAGCCTCGATATTGGAGAAGATGGGATTTGTTGATGTAGCTTCCTGGAAATGCAGTTAAGGATCCTTCCTTGACTTTGAGAACAATTGACTGCACTAGTGTTAAGTTAAGAGTTATCAAAGCAACTTAAAGGTCCCTTATTGTTGTCAACAGTATATTAGTAACAGACAGAGAATCAGCACTTTAGAAACAGGGCTGAAACAGAGGGGATTATGGGTAATGCTGTAATGATCTGTTTGGTGTTTCAGCCAATCAGAGACAGGCTCTGGATATATCTGAGACCTGGGATATATTGATGAAGAAGAGGGTGATAGGGGACCTGGGATATATTGATGAAGAGGAGGGTGATAGGGGACCTGGGATATACTGATGAAGAGGAGGGTGATAGGGGACCTGGGATATATTGATGAAGAGGAGGGTGATAGGGGACCTGGGATATATTGATGAAGAGGAGGGTGATAGGGGACCTGGGATATACTGATGAAGAGGAGGGTGATAGGGGACCTGGGATATACTGATGAAGAGGAGGGTGATAGGGGACCTTTAAGGATTGTACATCCTTTCCGTGTTGTGCGCCTACATTTTTTTGTGTTTAGGATTAATGCATTGTATTATATCCTTGCGCGTACAACACACACACACACACACACACACACACACTTTATCTGCTTACACAAAGCTCTTGGGGCTGAGGGGTTTTGAAAGCTCCGGCTCGAGGGTAACAGGATATTCCACTTGGGGAGTTTTGGGGGTGCTGAGGTTCGGACCACTAACTCACGTCCACTTTTTCTTCTGCACCAAAATGAAGTAATCTCCCTGTCGAGCGACTTCCTACACAATGTATGACCCTGCCTCCGTCTCGGTACTTTCATTCCCCCTCCCCCTCCCCCCCTCCCCCTCCCCCCCCTCCCCCTCCTCCCCCTCATTCCTTTGGTTCCTGAAAGGAGTAGCCCTGTTTTAGCGGATGTTGGCTTCTTCTCCCCTCAGCACTGTACATGTTTTCATATTGATATTTTACTTTTGTGAGTTCCTCAGTGACAACAAGCAACAGTAAATAAACATGGGTTTGGACTCTTATTATTCTCACGTCCTTGATGATAACGCATTATTCAAACCCAACAAAACGCTGGGGTTTTCATGAGCTTTAGTAACTTGAAGTATCATGCTATATTGGAAACTTATATTGTAGGGCCATGCCTCCCTCACAACACCAAACGGATCACCGTTGTAGCCGCGCCTCACGCTGCTCAAACCCCTCTTTTGCAGCCCTGTTAGAGAAACGCGGATCTTGGGTCCTTAGCTTGAAAAAAAAGAAAGAGGAGGCGGAGCTAATGCCTGATCAGAATTCTACCGGAGATAAAGTTAAATTCCGCTGTGATAAAACGCCATCCTGTTCTAAACCACGTCAAGGATTCTCTCTGAAACAGTGTGGAGCTCAAATGCCTTTCCCTTGCGGGTTCATCACGAGGCGAGTTCTTTCAGCCTCCGTCTGGTTGACCCAAAGAGTTTTTTTAATTATTCTTTTAAAACTTGAAAGGAAAAGGCCTTACTTCACAAGACAAATACACCAGAGCAGGTTGAGCACCAGACATCCCGTTGATACGTTCAAGATGCAAGCTGACTGGAGTAAGAGCCACTTTTGTGTTTTATCATCCGGCTGCACCCAATAATCCTGCAAAGGCTTCTTCTGACCTGGTGGAGCCTTTTCTCCAAAGGACAGGAGTGTTCAGTCCTTTTCTCCAAAGGACAGGAGTGTTCAGTCCTTTTCTCCAAAGGACACGAGTGTTCAGTCCTTTTCTCCAAAGGACACGAGTGTTCAGTCTACCCTCTGGAGTCTAAGGGTATTTTCTCGATTTTTAGATATGTTCTTAAATCACCTTTTAAATGTATTTCTTCTCACATGGCACCCCATGTGTTACATATCAGAATGCTCAGGACAGTCTCTGGTATTGCTAGATATGCACTGTTTGATGAGATAAGTAGCTTAAAATTTGACATCCGATTTTCGGAAAATCTTCAAAACTCTTGTGAAAACACAAATGTACTCATGTGATCGAATTGTTTTGGTGTTTTAGATTTGGTTACCAAAGTCTTAGGATCACAAAAGCAGTGAAATATTTGAATTACACTGTATATAAATGTGTTATTCATGTCTAAAATTAAAATAATTAAATTCAAATTTTGAGTAAAACAGGTGTTTATCACTCTACTTTCACCACAGCAGGGACTGAGATACATCAGGACTGAACAATGACTTCATATTACATACCAAGGTTCATGTGATGTGTACAAATACTAATTGAGCATTCAACCTTTTATTTTCAACCAACAATTTATTATAAATATAAGAAACTGGAAAATCTAACTATTTACAATATTGAACATCAGAACTTTCAACCAACTATTCATTATAAATGTCAAGACAGTGTCAAGGTCTTTGTCTGTCTTCCAAGACAGTGGGTCTGGCTGCTGTGTAGGTGGGGGTGATGGTGCATGGGCTGCTGTGTAGGTGGGGTGTACAAGTGCTATACGAGACCTCCACGAGACCTCCTTGCTGGCTGGGTTGAAGGCGATGGCTGTGGTGGAGCCTTTGTGCTGAGGTGTATCTTGACCTGGTGGCAGCCACAGATGGAGGTGGAGGCTGCTGTAGAGATGCTGGTCTGCTGGTCCTTGGTGGTCATGGCTCTGGTGAAGGCCCTTGAGCCACAGTAGATCTTGACCTGGGGGCCGGCACAGATCTGGATGTTGTGGCTGCTGGATAAACGCCGCCTGTGGGCCACTAGGCCCAGACAGCTATGAAACATCTCTGTAAAACAAATACAAATGTAGGACAATAATTACAACTAATTTCATTGAAATAAAGTTCAAGTAAAATGTTGCTCAAGCACAAATAACAATGCACACATAAAAAGAAAGTTTGGGAGGTTGGAAAAGGAGTCTCTCTCGATCTCTCTCTCTCACACACACACACACACACACACACACACACACACACACACACACACACACACACACACACACACACACACACACACACACACACACACACAGTTACTTTACTTCAGTATAAAATCACAGACACACACACACACACACACACAGGTATTTCCAGTTACTTTACATTCAGTATAAAATCAGACACACACACACACACACACACACACACACACACACACAGGCTACATCTGATTACAAAGTCTCATATGTACAGAACAGTATGATAAAATAATCGATGGCAAAAACATGTCACTGTAAATGTCTCCGTTGTGGGACGAATACATGATTAATGTAATCATCTACATGTAATCTCACTTTACACACCAACATAACGTTAACACAGAGGAAACGTTTGCTAACGGAGTCTATTTTGTCCCAATAAAAAGTTCATGACTCTCGATAACAAATATATCAATAAACCTATTGTTCATTTCGCAGTATTCCCCACACATTGCCAGTACACTATTCTTTCACACAGTGACGTCACGAGCGGACATATTGGCTGCTGTGCCCTGGTTACAGTCTCACAGGAGATACCGCTGGAAAGCTGCTCTTCCAGCGATTCCGCGGATATCTGAATCATATTTCTACTCCTTATAATCGAAAATATATGATCAATTACGTAAGTTATTCCAGAGGGCTAAAGCGACACCTTCACACATAACGGTTTCTCAAAGCTCCCGGTGTTGCTCGGCGTGTTTCTGTCTCCAGTCTTTCCAGTGTCGCTCGTCGTTAATCTTCATGTTAACGCTCCCCATAGACTCACGGGGTAAAGTTTCGTTTTCTCCCAGGGTCACCGAGACGTGAAGTAACTATTTTCTGATGTCCTGTAAACTACTTTCCCCTGAGGGGTTTCAATACATTTCTGAGTGATAACATTTTCGTCTTGCCTTTTCTTTTGTATTTATGGTCTCGTAACTATTTGTACATCCGTGTGACGTCCCCGCCGCCTACATGCTGATAGCTTAGCTTGTGATGAAACACACATGTATATTACTTCATTCACTGTGTTATTATAACATACATCCCACCCTCATCAATCAAAGAGACTTTTTTTTGTTTTACCAGTAAACCATTTGATTAAAGCTCTATTCAGGTGCTGCATTTATCACGTGTAAATATTTGAAAATAGTTGAATAAGACTTTGTATGTGAAATCGGCTGTGGGCGATATCCTGAAGGGACCCTTCCTCAGTAACAGTCACTCGCTCATCGTGTCATCGTGTCTGGCTCTCGTCACACACTTGAGGTTTGTCAGGTTGTGTTTACAGAAGATCTGAAATGATGGAGGCGTCACCAGCTACCAGCTAAACGCTACCGCTCTGTTATCACGGGGGAGGACACAGGTTTATGTCGACCTTTCATTCTGTCTCACAGTGGCTGCAGTGCATTGTGTGTAACAGAATCCAGCTGTTGTAGTGTGTGTGTGTGTGTGTGTGTGTGTACCTGTTTCGTGTAATTTTGACGGCGATGATTCGCTTTCATCATGCGGTTTTATCTCCGCTCTGCAAATAGCTTAGGGTGGACCGCGCGCCGTGAAGTCCTCCGTCACGTTTAATCAAGAGTTCATGAAAGAGAGCGGAGAGGAGTGAATCGGTTTCTCTTGCATGCCGACTGCCAGAGTGAATACGAGTTGAGGCGAAAAGGGGAAATGACTTCTCCACCGATTGAGCTCATCATTCCTCACCTCACACGTCGGTCTTTAAAACCCTCCGCCAGTCCCCGAGCAGAGCGCACGGAGCTGTGTTCGTCAGCCCCACCCTGACCGTTTTCTCAGCTTAAGAGCTTTAGACTTCCAACGGTTTCTTTCCCTTCACATGGCCGAGCTAAATATCAGATCTCTAACAAAGATGTCTCAACCACAGCATCTAAATCAGAAGCTACAGGCGCTTCAGTCATTCTCAGTAATCGGTCTGAATGATGCCCAGACTTCTGCAGAGGTAATCCAGCAGCAGTGAACTGTAATCAAGCAGTTACATATCAACGTCAGTAATCGGGAGTAAAGTAGTAAATCAAACTAAAAACTATTATGAGTACCGTGCATTGGTATGTTGTGTGCTGTGCCAATGTAATGCCGAAAACACTACATCATGCAATAAGTTATCAGTTATAAGGTTTAATCAATCAATGCTTTCGTTTTAATATAGTCTTAGGGTCTGTACAGTTTATACAGAATATGACTTTGAATTTGTAACTGCCTTTTAGAAAGCCATTCTGTCTGTGCTTAATGTTATGAATCTTGTTGAAAATCCTTATGAATTTCTCCTGGATTACACCAGCTGTAAAGATGTCCTCACTCTGAGAGATATTAAGTACCAAATGGTCCTAAAGATTATTCATCCAGAGCTTTGCAAACTTTCATTTCAATGTGTAGACTTCAAAAGTTGTACGAAGCCAATTATTTGTATTCATTAGTTTATTTTTCTTTTGACCATCCATCCATCTTCTCCGCTTATCCGTGGTCGGGTCTCGGGGGTAGCAGTTCCAGCAGAGAGCCCCAAACGTTCTTTTCCCTGGCGACATCAACCAGCTCTGACTGGGGGGTCCCAAGGTGCTCCCAGGCCAGCGAAGAGATATAATTCCTCCACCTGGTCCTAGGTCTACCCCTCGGTCTCTTCCCAGCTGGACGTGCCTGGAACACCTCCCTAGGGAGGCGCCCAGGTGGCATCCTAACTAGGTGCCGAACCACCTCAACTGGCTCCTTTCGACGCGAAGGAGGAGCGGCTCAACTCCGAGTCTCTCCCTGATGACCGAACTTCTCACCTTATCTCTAAGGGAGACACCAGCCACCCTGCGGAGAAAACCCATCTCGGCCGCTTGTATCCGCGATCTCGTTCTTTCGGTCATGACCCATCCTTCATGACCATAGGTGAGGGGAGGAACGGCCCGGTAGACAGAGAGCTTTGCCTTCTGGCTCAGCTCCTTCTCGTCACACGGTGCGGTAAAGCGACTGCAGTACCGCTCCCGCTGCTCCGATTCTCCGGCCCATCTCACGCTCCATTGTTCCCTCACTCGAGAACAAGACCCCGAGATACTTGAACTCCTTCACTTGGGGTAAGGACTCATTCCCTACTTGGAGTGGACAGTCCATCGGTTTCCTGCTGAGAGCCATGGCCTCAGATGTGGAGGTGCTGATCCTCATCCCAGCCGCTTCACACTCGGCTGCGAATGGTTGTAGAATTCCAATTCAAAAATAGCAGATCTACAAGCACTGCGATGCTTTTGAGCTTGTAGATCTGCTATTTTTGCTACAGTGTATATATATGCAATGTGGCTCTCTAGAGAGAGTGTGTCCCTCTCCATCATCAACGTTGTCCACCCCTGCAGTAGACAGTTGAACTACAGTAAAGATATTTGACTCACAAGATGGATCACCCAGTGTTAAAAGCTGAGGCATTGACAGAAAGCTACAGTGGCTAACTAGTCCCATTCATGTCCTCAGCACAGAGCATATAGCAGGCACATACTGATGACGGGGCTGAACCATAACACAGTACCCATAACATGAAGGCATGGAGATGACTTGTAAATTAGCTTACCTCTGAACCTTTCCATCAGCCCTGGAAGCTGCCACTCAATCCACTTTGAAGTCACAACATCGTCCATCGATTGTTCGTATCAACCTGAAACATCCACGCAAACGGAGTCCATTAAGAAACAAGCATACAATAACATGAAATAAGATTCAGTAGTCCACACGTCTTTTCCCTGTTTTAACATAACGGTTAGGCCTAACGTTAACGTTACCAAAGTTTTAGTCGGCGGTTAAACGGGTGCTGTGGAAAGCCTGGTGAGCTAGCTAGCTGAGGCCTGCTAGCATGCAGAGGCTAGCTGATTCACCACCGCGCTTTCCCCTCCATAACACTCACTTGTGTGATATTGCATTAAAAGCCAAATTGACGAGATAACTAACGTTGTCCTCCTAGCTACAACACATGACACATTTCTCGAGTCATTTCGAGTAACAACAACATAGTGTGTTTGCTACATAGCTAGCCAGCTAACGTGTTAGCTTGCTACTTTGATGCAATGTACACAACAGTGCTCCACGAACTTACATCTTAACGACAATATGACGCTTTATATAATAATATCAACTACATGGTAAAACAATGTATATGTAATGCATGTAACAAACCTTGCTTTGAGTCTCCTCTCTTCACTTCAGTGGGACCGTCCGCCCATCACTGTCGTGTTGGAGCGGGAGAGTAGTGGGAGGTGTGTGTGTGTGTGTGTGTGTGTGTGTGTGTGTGTGTGTGTGTGTGTGTGTGTGTGTGTGTGTGTGTGTGTGTGTGTGTGTGTGTGTGTGTGTGTGTGTGTGTGTGTGTGTGTGTGTGTGTGTGTGTGTGTGTGTGTGTGTGTGTGTGTGTGTGTGTGTGTGTGTGTGTGTGTGTGTGTGTGTGTGTGTGTGTGTGTGTGTGTGTGTGTGTGTGTGTGTGTGTGTGTGTGTGTGTGTGTGTGTGTGTGTGTGTGTGTGTGTGTGTGTGTGTGTGTGTGTGTGTGTGTGTGTGTGTGTGTGTGGTGTGTGTGTGTACGGGCGACGGACTGTGTGATAAACACAGGCTGAGCGGGTTTCTCTCTGACACCAGCGAGGCACACCCTGGGTGGGCTGTGGCTACCCGTCGCCTCGACCTGCGGTTCCTCATCCCTGGGGCTCATCGAGGATATAAAACAGAACATTCAATGTGTTGGAGCAGTGTGTGTGACTGTTTGTTTGTACGACGGGGTAAAGTGTGTGTGTGTGTGTGGACACGTTTTAGCAAGGGATAAAGACAAAACTGCAATCAAACAACACACTAGACATTTTTTTGCAAATGTTTTTCTTATTCCTGCAACTTACTAAAGCACACAATGTCTAATGCATCGTTTTCTGTGTTTATGCTAAAGCTATTTTATGTTGCGTTGTCGGAGAAGCCTGGGATTTAATGGTTTTTAAATCGGTGCAGAAGACGAAGCTTCTTTAGTAATGTTATAGAGAATAGCATGCATGCATTACTTTCCGTTATGCCTCTGGTGTGAATGGTGATTAACCCCAGCCGTCTTCTCTCCTTCATGTCTTTCAGAGCTTGAGGCCTGCCGTCACCATGCTGCCTTACTTCCTGCTCCTCTGCCTCCACTCCGGTCTGGTGGTATCCTACGAATGCCCGGTTGACTGTTCCTGCCAGGGCCAGGCCTCCATCTTCTGCATTCAACGGCGCTCCAACGTCATGCCTCGTGTCCCCACCTCCATCACAAATCTATACATCTTCCAGAACGGCATCGACTCTTTGTCCCAAGATGACTTCAAAGGCCTGGGGGAGACGGAGCTTCTGGATCTGAGCCAGAATCAGCTGGTGGAAATTCCAGACGGTGTGTTTGAGATGCTGTTGAAGCTGAAGAACTTAGACCTGTCCTCTAACCAGATCACACACATTTCCAAAGACAGTTTCTCTGGGTTGGTCCAGCTGGAGAGACTGTATCTTCATGCCAACCGCATTCAGAGCATCCATCCGGAGGCCTTTGACGGTTTAGAGATGCTGCTGGAACTCAAGCTCCAACGAAACCAGCTCACATCTCTGCCATCCCTTCAGTTCCCCAAACTTCTGCTGCTAGACCTCAGTCACAACACCATCCCAACCCTGGGACACTCAGACCTGCAGACCCCGCACCTGGAGGCCCTTAAGGTGTCTTCTGTTGGGCTCACCTCTCTGGATGAGGATCTCATAGCCTCTCTGGGAAACCTACATGAGCTCGACATCTCCACAAACCAGTTAACTGAGGTGCCCCCGGCTCTGCAGCAGGATTCCCTCAAGGGGCTGATCAAGCTCAGCCTGGCTGCCAACCCATTGGGTGACCTGAGGGTGGAGGACTTCCAGAAGCTGATCGGACTTCAAGAACTGGATCTAAGTGGTCTTAACCTCCAGGGATTTTCTCAGAGTTTCTTCCAGACCTTCCCCAGGCTGGGGCACCTTACAGCGGCGGAGAACCCGTTTAACTGCTTGTGTCCATTAGCTTGGTTCCCCGTCTGGCTCAAGGAGAAGAATGTGAATCTTGGGCGTCCTGAGGAAACCAGATGTCACTTCCCTTTGGTTAATGCCGGGAAGATGCTTTCAGCGCTGGAGCACAAAGATTTTGGGTGTCCACCTTCTACAACAGTGCTGGTTGACTCCCCCATTGGAAGCACTCCTGTTCCCCCGGTGTCCACCACATTTCCAGAGACCATCCATACCAACGCCATACCGCCCCCTCCTCCACCCAGTGAGGCCACCATCTCCTCAAAAACAGACCGCCCCCATTCCCCAGAACCTCCAGTCTCTCCCAGCTCCACCAACAGGGAGGTAGGGGAGCACATCTGCCCACCAAACATCTGCCTCAATGGGGGCACTTGTAATTTTGACCCGTTAGGTCAACTCAGCTGTTTGTGTCCGTCGGGAACATCTGGCCTCTACTGTGAAAATGTGGAGGAGGTTCCTGAGCCCCCGAAACCTTCAGAGGTTTTGTTAGTCGCCCCTGTGATTCCTGTTGAACTGGATGCTATCAGCTCACGGCACGTCACCTCCACATCTATCCTTCTGGACCTGCACCGATTCATTCAGACACGGCCAGACATCCGGGGAATCCGGCTGACCTACCGTAACCTCTCAGGGCCTGACCGCCGCCCCATAATCCTGAGTGTACCGGCATCCTACCCCGAGTACACTTTGCGTGGTTTGCTACCCAACTGTACCTACTCAGTCTGTGCCAGTCCCCTGGAGGAAAGAATCAGCTCCAGGACCAACGGCTCTGTTGAAACAGGGTCATGTACGGAGGCTCGTACTGAAGGGATACCGCGGATGTCTAGAGAGTCCAGGGTGGAGACCCAGAGCCCGCTGACATACACCCTCATCCCCGCCTTTGCTGCACTGGCGCTGGTGCTCGGGTTGGCCGTGGTGGCCGGGACGATCATTTGTGTCCGAAAGAGGAGGCAGGCCAATGCGGGAATGGAGCTGGAGCTAGGCCCGGCAGATCCAGATCCAATGGAACTAGAGGGGACCAAGGCCTGCCTGGAGAATGGGGGAAATGGTATACTACCCCAAAAACAAACTGAGATTGACAGATGTCAAACTCCTCAGCCACCTCCATCCTTGCAACAAAATGGGGGTTTGGACTTTGAAGTACCCTTAATGCAAGGCCACTGCCCATCGAATAACAATATAGCGTCATTAAAGCCATCCTACTTCTAATATCCAACAACATGCAGACACTGGGACTATGATGCAGTTTAAAGTCACCGAGCAGAGCTAACCAAGTGATTCGACTAAGTGCAATTGACTAGAAGGGTCTTGTGCTTTTTTGCATGGACACAACTGTAACCAGTGGATTTTTCTCTTTGCTTGTATGAAAGAAACGATGTGAAGGAGCTGTAATCCTTTTTGCTGGATTTGCGAGAAAAGTGCCTCAAAGCCCAAAAGAGTTCGGGCTGCAGAACCTCCGGAAGTGACAGTGGTTTAAATAGTGACCGAGATGCAGAGACCGCACGTCCCGGGACAAAACGGTTCATCGACCAACGCGAACCGCTCCATGGGAGTTAAAAAAGAACTTGCACTGAAAAGAAATCTCTCTTTTCCTTTGTCGTGTCCACAGGACTGATGATGGTAAAGAAATGCAATAATACAAAAAAGGTTGCTGTGAAAAGCGGTCTACAGATTGTGTGTAGCTGTGGACATTCTCAGATCAAACAAGACTATAATTCAAGCAACATTGGATTATTCAGTGTCTTCGGATGAACTATAATTCTCTCCACGCGTCTTGAAGATGTTCTCTTTGAGTAGATTACTTTGCTGTGAAAGATACATGGACTGAATGAAGAGCCATTGAAGGACTGCCTGCATCGCTCGGTGACCGTTTTGTGTAGCTTATACCGTGATACCCTGTTTTGTTGTTTTTGTATTTCCATCCTGTTCTTGCTGCCGATGTCCGTTCAGTGTTGCTATGGCTGTGAGCTAAAACATTACGAACTGCTCCCCTTGGAATAGCCTGCCAGTCATCATGGATTCTTTAATTGTGTATTTGCATCCTAGGGAAACATGTAGCTAAAAGCACTAAAAGAAACTAACATTTATGAAATATATACTAAAAAACATTCATTTAAAGATAAAACCAGAACACAAGTCATCTGTCCATCATGTAGAGAGGTTGGTGAATGCATGAGGTTCGACGAAGTGTGAATGCCACGAGTCGGTGACTTTGAGTTTCTCTGCTGCATAAGAAAGGCCTCTGATCCTAAACGTGTGTTCAAAGGCCTTCCCCCACAGAAGCCAGTCGTAGAAAGCTGCAGACACGCGCCGACAGATGAAAGCACATTCAAAGAGCTCGAAGGAAATGAGCTGCGAGTGTGACTGAGTGTTAGGCGATAGTTTCCCTGCTTGGTTCTGAGATATGATCGAGACGTCTGCTCCCACACACCGCTCTCCGCCTCCTACCCGGCACTGCCTCGTGTTTGGACTGTTGCTTGTTTACAGCCAACCAGACGGCGTGAGATGCACAGGCTCAGTGTGCCGTCCTGATTCATGTGCTCTCTCTCTCCTGTCTGGTGCCGTCACAAGGGTTCAGTTTGTCCTTTAGAGAAAGAATCTTAAATTGCAAAAGAAAGGTTTACAGAGTGTCATATTACATGCTGATGTTCATTTCTAGAACAATAGTACGATGGTCGCCGGGTGCTAACCCGTTAAAACGGGCCAACACATTGCAATTGGAGAAATGCAATGCCCTTTAAAAACATATGTAAATATAGAAAGTGATGGGAGACCAGGGGACACTAAAGAGTGACGCACACAGCTGGGAGACCAGGGGACACTAAAGAGTGACGCACACAGCTGGAGACCAGGGGACACTAAAGAGTGACGCACACAGCTGGGAGACCAGGGGACACTAAAGAGTGACGCACACAGCTGGGAGACCAGGGGACACTAAAGAGTGACGCACACAGCTGGAGACCAGGGGACACTAAAGAGTGACGCACACAGCTGGAGACCAGGGGACACTAAAGAGTGGCGCACACAGCTGGGAGACCAGGGGACACTAAAGAGTGGCGCACACAGCTGGGAGACCAGGGGACACTAAAGAGTGACGCACACAGCTGGGAGACCAGGGGACACTAAAGAGTGGCGCACACAGCTGGGAGACCAGGGGACACTAAAGAGTGACGCACACAGCTGGGAGACCAGGGGACACTAAAGAGTGGCGCACACAGCTGGGAGACCAGGGGACACTAAAGAGTGGCGCACACAGCTGGGAGACCAGGGGACACTAAAGAGTGACGCACACAGCTGGGAGACCAGGGGACACTAAAGAGTGGCGCACACAGCAGAGTCGGTCGTCTCATAGCTGTAAGTGTTGGTCAGTATATCTGAAATACCAGGTTAGCAGCTGTCGGCCACCGTACTCTTCGCTAGAGAAATAATCTTAAATTGCAAAAACAGGTTCACAGAGACGTGCCTTAGCAACATCACTGCCATCTAGTAGTGTCATATTACATATTACATGCTGAACAAAA
This sequence comes from Chaenocephalus aceratus, assembly GCA_023974075.1. Lineage (NCBI taxonomy): Eukaryota > Metazoa > Chordata > Actinopteri > Perciformes > Channichthyidae > Chaenocephalus > Chaenocephalus aceratus. The sequence goes on along the minus strand of JAMFTG010000367.1, from coordinate 144,727 downwards.
GGGCCTTTATTTCACCTCTCAAGACTTTGATATTACATTACAAACAAAAAAATGAAGAAATATTAAATGTATTCAAAGTCTAAATTGATGTCCTAAAGTTGTGTGTGTGTGTGTGTGTGTGTGTGTGTGTGTGTGTGTGTGTGTGTGTGTGTGTGTGTGTGTGTGTGTGTGTGTGTGTGTGTGTGTGTGTGTGTGTGTGTGTGTGTGTGTGTGTGTGTGTGTGTGTGTGTGTGTGTGTGTGTGTGTGAACGGAGTCCATGCACTCCAGCCCTGTCCAACATCAACTCCTCGTTCTTCTTCTCCGTCTCTCTTTCTGTCCAACACACACAGACGGTCTATCGTCTCTCCCTCGGCACGTATCGACTGGAAGACTCTGTGTTGCTTTGGGCATTTAGAGGAACAGGAAATGTCTGACATGTGTTCAGCTGACCCTTCCCTGTCTGGGGAACTCGTCTTTGTATTCTTGTGTTTGTCCAACAGGGCAATGCTGAGAGAAAAGAGCAGTATTAAAACCATTTAAATGTTGAATCCAACTGATTGTGTGTCCTTGTGTTGTGTGCTTGTGTGATTGTGCCGCAGTAATGAACATGTTCTTGATTTCCCTCCTTGTGGATTTGAGGAATGTGGCCCCATTGCAGGCCGTGCTGGATGTCGTCACCGAGCAAACAGAAACACACACAACGGGTTTCCAGAAACAACAGAAGCTGATTACACAGCACTGAGTCTCTCAATACCTCGTTACACACACACACACACCTCAACCACACACACACACACACACACCTCAACCACACACACACCTCAACCACACACGCACACACACACACGCACACGCATACACACAGACACGCACACGCACAGGCACATACGCACGCACGCACACGCACGCACACACACACACACACACACACACACACCTCAACCACACACACACACACCTCAACCACACACACGCACAGACACACAGGCACACACACACACGCACACACACATACACACAGACACACACACGCACACACACACACAGGCACAGACACACAGGCACACGCACGCGTGCGCACACACACACACACACACACCTCAACCACAGCATGATTACTGTGTGACGTTATGTGGGTTTATGGATGGAGGTCAGTTTCTGTATTTTCCCGTTAATGGTACAAAATAACACATTTCAAGTAAAAGAATATAAAATATTATGAAAAGAGAAACTCCCTCTGGATTTGAGCCTTTGCAGACCATTGACATGCACTAACACCTCTATACCACAGGAGAAGGAGCACCACAGGGAGCAGAGTAGGGCCTCTTTAACTTCCAATTTCCTTACTTACAGTTTGTAACACTTTCACGTTGTTTTAAATATGAGGTATTATGTGACGCTGACTTCGGGGAGATAAATACACCAGGTGATTTAAATGTGTGTATGTTGGATGTTCTATTTCCTCTAGTCGTGAAACCAGTGTTTTCCTGTAGCGTCTCGCCTTGAGGATATTTATTTAGTATAGTGTTGATGTTTTAGCCTTTGCAGACCATTGACATGCACTACACCACATAACGAGAATAGGGACCGTTTAACCCTCCTGTTGTCTTCGGGTCAAATCTGACCGATTTCATAATAATAATAATACATGGGACTTTTATAGCGCTTTGCATGAAACTCAAAGACGCTCTGACAGAGAGTTAAGAGGAGAAAACAAAAACCTATATAAATAAAATAGATAAAGAAGAAATACACAAAGAGATAAACAGAACAGAACATAGGGAGGGGGGGGGGGGTCAGTGGTTGAATGCAGTGTTGAACAGGTGGGTTTAGAGTGATGTTTGGAACGCTGTGAGGGAGGAGGAGTCTCTGATGGATTGGGGCAGTGAGCTCCAGAGGGTGGGGGCAGCAACGGAGAAGGCTCTGCCGCCCCAGGACTTGAGGTTGGTCCGGGTGGGGGGTGGGGGGGCAGGAGGTTGGCAGTAGAAGAGCGGAGGGAGTGTGTCTGTGGAGGAGGTCAGTCAGGTAGCATGGGGCGGTGGTGGCGAAGTCGATAGGGACTTGGCTTGGCAACTGGAAGGTCACCAGTTCAAGTCCCGGAAAGACCAAGTGCCTGAGCAAGGCACCGTTCCCTACACTGCTCCCCGGGCGCCGTTCATAATGGCAGCCCACTGCTCCTAACACTAGGATGGGTCAAATGCAGAGAAACCGTTTTGTTACGTATACAGTACCTGTACTGTGTAATGACAATAAGTTTCATCATCATCATCATCATGGGGCCAGGTTATGGAGGGCTTTGTCATCAGGAGGATCTTGTACTGGGTTCTCTGGGGGTGGGGAGCCAGTGGAGCTCGATGAGGACGGGCGTGATGTGTTCACGGATTCGGGTGTGGGTGAGTAGACGGGCGGCGGAGTTCTGGATGTATTGAAGTTTTTTGAGGGTTTCTGCAGGTGAACCGTAGAGGAGGCCGTTGCAATAGTCCAGACGGGAGGGGATGAAGGCGAGGATGAGGGTTTCTGCAGGTGAACCGTAGAGGAGGCCGTTGCAATAGTCCAGACGGGAGGTGGTGAAGGCGTGGATGAGGGTTTCTGCAGGTGAACCGTAGAGGAGGCCGTTGCAATAGTCCAGACGGGAGGGGATGAAGGCGAGGATGAGGGTTTCGGCAGCAGTGGGGGAGAGGGATGGACGTAGACGGGCGATGTTTTTGAGGTGGAAGAAGGCTGTCTTTGTGATCTGTTTGATGTGTTTGTTGGAGGAGAGGGTTTGGTCAGATAGGATGCCTCGGTCCGGATGTGAGCGGAGGTTTGAACGGGAAGCCGTCTCTGTTGAGGGCGAACTTATGGACAGGTGTGCTGAGCTTGTTTTGTCCAATGATTATTATTTCAGATTTATCGCAGTTGAGTTTCAGATTTACTACTTTCATCAATCATAACCTTTTTGTTTTACATTCGATTGCATTCAGGCTTCATGATATCCTTCACAGACATTTGAACATATAAAATGGCTGATCAACACTTTCATTGCATTTTGGATGATTTAGTCAACTTTGTAACAACCATGGCGTTCCCGGTCAAACATGACCTCCATAAAGAAAAGGAATTAGTAACCATCCGGATCAGATCACACACACACACACACACACACACACACACACACACACACACAGACAGACAGACAGACAGACAGACAGACAGACAGACAGACAGACAGACAGACAGACAGACAGACAGACAGACAGACAGACAGACAGACAGACAGACAGACAGACAGACAGACAGACAGACAGACAGACAGACAGACAGACAGACAGACAGACACTCAATACATGTTCAGTGTCTGTTCGTTGTATATTGACTGCAGTTGTTCATGTGTACCAGTAGTCTGATACAATATGAACAGTTTGAAAGGGTGTTGAATGAAATGTGGTGATGATTAATGGTTTTTGTCCTAATGTAATAGCAGTTAAAATAGGACCGGTCAAATGTTACCGCGAACACCAAAGTAAGGGGGGGTTTTAATAATTACCCAGCGCTGATAAAAGCAATATTCCAAACGAGTTGGAATAAATCTAACTAGCAGCTTTTGGTAAATATGTAAAACCTTGTGAAGGTAATTGAAACTAAATGTGCAGCGTTGAGTTACTGATCGGTTTCCATGGAGACCATCCAGAAGTGACCTCACCGTTCAGGTATGTCTGCTCTAAAAGGCCCACTGGAGCTTTTCAAAGTGAAAGAAGACGGAGAATCATTCATTTAATGAGCAGCACAGGTGTAACATTACATTACTGATGCTGACCACCTGAACCAACATGCAGCCATTGTGTTATTCATTACACCTGCTGTTCTCAATCCTCCTGATGTGGAGCTGCTTTGAGAATGGGGACGGTTCACATCGGGTGAATTATTGTAAAAAGATGACTACGAAGGTTTGGCAACAGAAGAGCAACAGATGATCAAGTTTTGCACGAGCATTGACCAAAACTAAAGCAAATGCAACCTCGAAAAATAGACTTCGACACATTGTTAACCACTTGCAGATCTATGCATTAGTAGTGAGGGGGAACGGGTGTATTTATACATTACTGGGAAAAGAACACTGCAAAACATGTTGGTTCCAGTGTTTTACCGTTCAACTAAATATCTATAAACTGGTCATCAAGTAAAACATCATGATCATGGCGTTGAACAGTTAATAATGCATTACTCAGGTCTGAAGCTGAATACACAATACTTTATGAATTTATTATGACAAGTTTTGATTTTTTATAATATTAATTTCTCTGAATGGCTAAATATTTATGTTGAATTAAGAAGACATTGAGTTTGGAACAGAGAAAACAGTCAGAATATATCTATGTCAGAATTCTGACAAATGACAGGAAGTTGAAAAAGTTGAATCGGCCGTGTGTGAAAATGTGCCGTAAAGCAACGACGGTGCGGGACGTGCGGGACACACCAACCTGAGGAGGACGCCGCGAATGCCCGACTGCCTCTGACGGCCTCTGACTCCCAAAATCGGGTAGGTGTGTCAGGGCCTTTACGGCCATAGCTAAAGGTTCGATTGATAATGTAAATAGCAGTGGAGACAGAGGGCAACCATGTCGGATAGATCGCTCTAAATCAGTGCTTCTCAAAGTGTGGTCCGCGGACCACTGGTGGTCCGTGAGTGCCCCCTAGTGGTCCGTGAGTATATTGGTAACATTTCACATTTGAAATAAATAAATACATTTAAGTTTTCCGCACTCTCGCGGGAATATCTCCGCAAGGGAACAAGCTTACGTTTCACCTTCTATTGCATGATAAAGCCCAGTGCAACACCTTCGTCACACATGTTGCCACTTGTTTGTACCATTTCCAGGCGATTTATAATCTGTTCTAGAAAAACGATGTGTTTTGGGATATTTGTGGAGTTAGGTGGTCCGCGAGTGTTTTTTTTATTGGTTAAGTGGTCCTTGGTATGAAAAAGTTTGAGAAACACTGCTCTAAATGAAAGGGGGCCGAGATAGTGTTGTTGGTTAGGATCTCAACGGTTGGGTGTGTGAATAGCAGTTGAATCCATTTCAGAGCGGTTTCACCAAACCCGCATCTTGGAGGTGCTTCAGAACGGGGTTACCTACTAACCCTTTACCGCTGTTGATATTCCCTATAGCTTCACAGAGGTCGGCTATTGTGAATGGACTATCTAGTTTTGCCGTGTCATCATCTGACAGAGTATGAACCTGTAGTCAAGGAGATTGCTCTGAGCTTCCCTGGTTTCTGTGTCTTCTGATTTATAAAAGTCTCTAACGTGATTACTGATCTCTTCTGGGTCGACAGTTAAGTTACAGATACTGATTTTATACCATTGATCGTTCTTTCTGCATTTTCTGTACTCTCCAGGCCAGGAGTCGACCCGCTGCTCCCCCTGATCCTAGTACGTTTGTGTGGTCCAGGCTTTTAGCCACTCTGTCACTTGTCAACTTATCGTAGCTCTCATGACGGATAGATCACGTCATCGTTCAGGGTCGTTGTGACGGTACATTTCAGTCTCTGCTTTCTAATGTTTGTAATTCTTGATTACGCTGCTTGGTTTTAGAATGTGTAAAACTGATCGTTTCTCCTATAAGCTTGAAATGCTTTCCGTCTAATGCGGGCTGAAGTTTCATCTGTATTTACTTCACAATAATTGTCAATGCAACTTTCCACAGATGTAACAAAGTCTGGGTCTTGAAGTAGATCAGCGTGTAAAGGCCCTGACACACCAACCCGATTTTGGGAGTCAGAGGCCGTCAGAGGCTGTCGGGCATTCGCGGCGCCGTAGTCAGGTTGGTGTGTCCCGCACCGTCGACCGTGACACGCCTTATTTGGACTGCCAGACCCGATGCATGGCCGATTCAACATGTTGAATCGGCCATGCATCGGGTCTGGCAGTCGGACCAAATAATCACTCTGATTGGCTGTTCGGCTAGCGAATCAGTGCATGAGAAGCGAAGCGGAAGTGAGGGACGTAAACAAACGATTTAAGAAGGCACACACAGACTGCTATTCATTTTCATCTCATCATGGCGATCTGGAATGATGCAAACGAAGACCTGCTCATCACCTTGATCCAGGAGAGGCCAGCTCTGTATGATATTACGGAGAAAAGATACTCTTCTTCTTCTCTGTCTTCCGGTTGTTGCCTCTTTTGAATGACGAATACACACTACCGCCGCCTGCTGGTAAGGAGAGTTATTGCCACTCACGCACTGAAGTCGGTGCGGTGTGTTCCCGTGCGACACATGGCCAAAACGCAGGAGAACACGGCCAGGCAACAGCCGACTTCAGCGTGGGCTAGTCCTCTGGTGACTGCTTGGGCCTTAACCAGCGTGACGCTCAACCTAAAGCCTACACCGATCTCCATAAACACTGTTGCGTGGTCACTTATTACAATACTACTGTAACCACAACCTTTGACCTTGGACAGAAGTTCCACAGAATCTAAAAATAATCAAAGCGTTTTATATGAGCTTGAATAGCAAGAAAACTCCCTCTTATCCGAAGTTCCTCCACACTTCACTTCCCCTGAAATCCTTCATATATCCAAGCAGTGTTTTGCACATGAGTCATATCAACCTCAAGGAGTGGATCAAGAGCACACTTCAAGTCTCCTCCTATAATATGAAGTCCCTCCAAAGCAGACACTTATCGAGGGGTTATCCTCATTCGGGACATAGACACTTGTACAATAAAAATGTTGTGACAAAATATTGCCTTGGACAATAATATACCTTCCACGTGGGTCTTGGATAGTTTTTAGAAGTTGAAATGGTATCGATTTGTGTACAAGGAGCCACACCTCGTGCGTAAGGACTATGGGAAGAATAACACACTTGGCCTGGCCACCTTTTGCTCAAATAGTGTGGTGTCTCGTCAATTGTGTTAGTTGTGTTTGTTTTATGTCTGTCATTCCAAGTCTCCTCAGGCTTCTATGTAGACTCAGGTTTTCATGTTACTTCACGTCTTGTCTGTCTATGTTACGTCTGTCATCTCTAGTCAAGTCCCCATGTTTCATGTCATGTCTCGTTTCCCATTTCCCGTTTTATTTTGTACTTACCTCTTGTCTTCCTTTTCAGACCTGGTCACTTCCTCACTCTGGGTGGTTTTCCCGCCATCGTCAGCGCCTGCCCCGCCCCTGATTGTTTCCACCTGTTCCCTATTCCCTCACGTTTAAATAGTCCTCGTCTCCCTTTGTCTTGTGCCAGTTCGTCTTGGTTTCAGTGTGCTTCATATGTCCAGAGTTTTGTTTGTTTGATATCCGAGTTTGTTTTGTCCTCGCAAGTAGTGATTTTGTTTTATTTTTCTCATTAAAATATGACTCGTTACATTCGAGTCCAGTAGTTTTGTACCCCGTTCTAACAAATAGTGAACATCTGCAGCGAGTACATGTGTCTCCTGTTTAAAACTTGCTTCAATTTAGCCAATGTTCTCATCGCCCGGACGTTCCGCTTTTAATATCCAAACCTACTGCCTCTGACTTGCTCTCTCCGTAGACATTCATCTCAACGTTATGAAGTAACCAAACTCCTCCTCCCCCCAAAGGAAACACACACACCACACACACACCACACACACACACACACACACACACACACACACACACACCACACCACCCTAGCATCTCCCCAACTGAAATGGCATACCCCACCCCTTGTGTAGAAACATTGAGGGACATGTCCACAATATGCGAGGAGCAACCAGTCAGTGTAACGCGACCCAAGCTCAACAAAAACTAAACTAAACCACACATTTAAACCTTGTCAAGTAATATATCCCTTCAGGACATAACACACATCTAAACATATCAAAACAATATCTGCCGGTCTAATGAAACATACAAAGACATATGAACACAATGCCATCCTTATTATACAGGTCTACTCTCGAACAGAATGATATTTCAACGGGCTTTCTCTTAAGAAGGAGAGAGAGGAATAAAAGAACCTCCACACACACACGCGTATACAGACAATGTCGATGTAACTCAACTCACAATGCCGTTGATTTCAACAAACAACGTTGTAACGGTGTTAGATCCCCGTCGGATCCGGACCGTTTTCTGCAGATAAATCCTGCACGAATGATATCTTGCCCCCGTCACGTGTGATGTCTCGACGTCTTGATTCACGGTAGACAAACTCCTTCTCCTGAAACTTTGAGAGGCGGACGATGACCGCTCTGTGTTGGTTGGGTTCCCCGACGCTCGCGTGCGATGAACTCCGCTCCAGAGTGAGAGCCCTGTCAGGCGTCAGCTCCAGACGTCGTGTCAGCATGTCGTTAACGAAGTTGAGGAGTGTTTGTTGGCCCCTCGGCTCTTTCTCGTATACCAGCCGTAGGTTCTTTTCTTCTGCCCGGTTCTCCAGGTCGTCTGTCTTTGACTCGAGGCAAGCGATACGATTGTTAACGGAGTCAAGTGCGGCCTCCGTTTTTTTCAAGTCTTCTCTGCGTGGTGTATGCGGCCTTCGGCCTCGTAATACGGGTTGAATTGGAAGAAACATCCCGTTTTAATTCTGTTACTTTAATCTCCAATGCAGCCATTGAGGTCGCCACCACAGTCAGACGTGTGTCAATGTTGTCCAACTTTGTTCGAAGTCCGCCCGCAGTGATTTCAACTGGCTCAAAACGTCCGCTATGTTAGCCATGTTGCTATCTTCTGAGTCGCTCCGTGGACTTAGCGACTTCGTCCTCGAGGTGAAAATATCGCAAGCCCTTGGTCGCAGGAGGGTTTGACATATCAAAGCTGATATTGTGTTAAAATATGTTGCCGTGTAGTGAGGGATTTTGTATTAAATGATGTGTGGTTGTCGGGAGCCTCCCAGCTGCCATCTTGGTCTCGTCCACGTGACCCCCCCTCAAAAGCTTTTTTAGTCTGATGCTTCGATTTATTTTAAACAGAAAATGTAATTTTATCATTTAAATATTGAATTGTTCTCTCTTAGTAAGATCCCATCTTCAATAAAATTGCAGTCTTACCTTGACATGAAGATGAAGTCCATGCTATCCCTCTGGACAAACATCTCTATTACTTTTTTGTAAAGTCCTCCTTATCTTCTTGTAGTTTCAAAAGTCTATCATAAATCTAATCTAATCAATAGATTTATGATTAGAAACATTATAAAAGTAGGGTAGACATGTGGATATTATCCGGCTGAACAAAAGGTGCATTTATCTAACAGCTACGTTTCCCACAGATCTTATTTTGATCTATTTTCTAAAATCCTATGGAGAAATCTCGTTGCTTTTCTGTGGAGGGAAGCCATGCGCAGCTTACTTCCTGGTTTCAGGACGCGTCTCTCCTCCTCTTCACACACCACACTTTTCGCGGCACACGTACTTACAGCCAATCAGCTCTGAGTGATGTGAGATGACGTATGGTGGGGATGGCAGCACTTTGCCCCGATGGTCATTATTCTTTGCCACACACATTAAATAGGAAAATACTCTGAGGCATGCGCAGTGTAGTTTTTACAGTCACCGTTCACTGAGACAGAGAGAGGGAGGGGCAGGATCAGGTTCTGTCCCACATGGCTCTGAACAGCTCAATAGGCACACTGTAGACACTCATTAGAAGAACACAGACTGAAACAGCAATGAGACGAATCAGATGATTAAACATGATCTTAAAATATATATTTTATATTAATTTTTTTCGTTTAAAAAAAATTGCATTTTTTTGTAATCATTATTTGTAATACTTTCTGCTGACACTAGGTGGGGCTGCCCCTAATGACCAGTCACCACTGCGTGTGACTGCATGAACCGAACCGTGATGTCCGAACCGTGACGGTTCGGGACGAATACGGATACCGTTACAACCCCTACTATCACAATACAAATACCTTGGAGTCATGATTGATTCAACACTCAATTTCAAGGCACAGGTTAAAAAAATATGTAATAGGGTCAAATTCAGTCTGTCGAATTTTAGGTTCACCAGAGATTACATGTCAATTGAGGCATCTCTGAAGTACACACACTCTATGGTTCTCTCACACGTCACCTACTGTTTAACTACCCGGTCACATGCCAGAACAACAACATTAAAACCACTGGAGTCATCGTGCAAAACAAACACTCAAGATACTGGACAAAAATCTGTTTTTTTCGCATCACTGCCCGATACTCCAAAAATACACCTTGCTAAGCTGGGAAAACCTCATTAAACACAACGGCCTTACCTCACCTCCTCTTAGACAGTTTATTAACATACGCACAACTGCAACTAGGGTAGCAAGAGGTGCAGCGAGAGGAGATTGCATTATTCCACTCAGGAAAAGTTCTTTCAGTCAGTCTTCATTTTCTGTTAAAGCTGCTCAGTGATGGAACTCGATCCCACCTCCAATCAGAGACCACATTCACTTTATTTAAATAAAAACTCAAAACCTGGTTAGTGAGGAATCAGCTCTGCCAGCACTGACCCAATCTCCTGCTCCCTACAATCCACCGCCTGTGTTTTAACATGTTCTTTTGTTTTGTTTATTTGTTTTGTTTTAATGTTCTGTATTTTAAATTGTTTTATTTAAGTATCCCAGGAATGACTGTTGCTTGTTTTAAATGTATTGTATTTACTTGTTTAAAATGAAATGTTTTAGGTTGACTTTTAAAATCTGTCCAGGGACTACAGATGAAAAATAGCCTCTTGGCTAACTCTGGCACGTTTACAGAAATGTTCATTAATGTGCACTGTCCCTGTTCAATAAATGAATAAATAAAAAAATAAAAAAATATGAAGCCTTCTCAGATATTTGGTGTCTGAACCATAGATATATATAAACACTTGAGGACTCACCCCGCGCTGCTGGCTAATGGAGACCGACGTTGCCACATGGCGGCCATCTTGCCACAGGCAGCTCTCTCATTCATAAAATCAGGGCTGAAGTGGAATAGTCCGTTTAGCTCAGGAGCCTCAGGAGCCTTCCTAACCGAGTGAAATGACCCGGAAGTCCCTCAGTGGCAGCCATGATGAGTGCCGTTCCAATTCTCTAGATCAGGGGTTTCCCAACCTTTTTCTCCCAAGAGCCCCCCAAATTACTCCTGTTGGAAGTTGCGGACCCCCCCCCCCACACACACACACACACACACCACACACACACACACACACACACACACACACACCACACAAGGGTGGATGGGGGGAGCAACAGCAGTAATTAAAGTTTAAAAGTCTCAAAATGCTACAACTCCTGTCACAAACTGGAATGAATGTGAAGTATTGTGTTAAAGGAGATGAAAGCGTAATCAAGGAGCACTATGGAGCGACTTTGATGGTTATTGGACTCAGGGTCATTCCTCTGGATTCCCGCTGCATGAAGAAATGAAAGGACGGCGGAAGTGGAAACAATTCACAAAGGGATGAAACTGTTTAAAACACACGCTCAAAGTAAGCCGGATTTTTGCCGATGTGTTTATGTGGATTCAAAGAGTCGTAAATATCTACAAAATGGAGGAGACCGATCTGATCGGAGCAACTGACAAATAATCCAACTGAAGCCGGCGTGGAACAACGACTATGTTTTAAACATGCGCTTATCCAGACAAGCCCGGTTTGGACGCTTTACGGCAGAAGAAACATTTCTATTAAAGAAAGAATTATACATTTCTGTCTTTTTATGCCTTTAATACTAACTTGAATTGTTATTGAAATTAATTAATCAATTACTTTTATATTTTATTGTAATGTAGAGACAAGGCTTTTAGTGACAATCATGTATTGCTTTACAATTCTATGTAAAAAAATAAATTAAATTAAATTAAAAAATTTAAAAAAGTCTAAATATGATATTTGGCCTCAAATCATCTGAGGCCTGGCGCCCCCCCTGCGATCTCCAGGCTGGGAACCACTGCTCTTGATGAAAGGAAAGGAGGTTTCAAACTTCCTTTATTACCTCCTTTAGCTGAGGAACCACTGGACCTCCCTCACCGAAGGAGAGGAGAAAATGCTGCCCCACAATGCATTGCAGCCGCAGCATTTGCCGTCACTCAACAGTCGGCCGTTCACGGAAACAACCGATTATGACCGAGAAATGATATCATGAAAGTTACGGTGCTTATTAAGCATTTTAAAACATAGGTGGTAAGTTACAAAGTGCTTTGTTCTGAACGTTCATCAGTATTATAATCAAAGAGAGAAATATGAACGTTAGTTTTTACTGAAATGATCAAATAAGTCAACATCTCTCAGTCTTCACTGAGCTGTGTGGGGTTTGTTCAACTTCTAAAAGATGTCTGAATGATGATATACACAGAGACAGATGTTAAGGACTAACGTTTATAATAAATACATCTGTATTGATTTATCTTTTCATCAATCATACGTATTGGGATCATTGTATTAACGTGGACCGGAGGGAGAGGGGGACGAGCAGAAGTTTTCACTTTCCTTTTTTATTTCAGTTCCAGCTTTGGTCCTGAAGAATCTGTTTCTCTTTGTCCACGTTCATAAAGCAAAGCAGCAGCATCAGAGCAGGGTGCAGAGTCTCTAGATGAGTTTACAGTAGTCCCTCGTTCTTATTGAACATCCATGTTTGTAGTCCGCTGTATAGAGAACTGTGGTTTCCATGGTTACCCCACAGCAGCAGACGCACATTCAGGACGTCCGCTGGCGCATCAGAAACACGTGGGATAGTGAAAGTGCAGTCGATTCTCTAAAGCACCGCAGTCTCTTCTCCTAGTCCTTTTGAATTCTCCTATCCACTATCCCTTAACCCCGTGACCTTTCACTCAGAGGTCAAGGGATAGGAGATAGGGTTAGAACTTAGGAGCTGATCTTTGGACTATTCGACTGCAGCCTATATCTCTGGTGCTCTATTGAAATAACCGTAGATTGCTCAATTTTCAAACGGTTTGGTTTGTTATAAACATCAAAGATGTAGTTATGATACTTATAATCATTAACTCTTTTTTTTCAACATGTCTTGTTGTCTCCTGTATCATAGCCATGCTAATAACGTTTATAATAAACCAAAGCGTTTGTAAATCAGTCAAGATGTCAGCGAGCTAAGAGTCTGTGCAGATCCCTCACCTCACAACAGCTGTAGCTGTTGACTGTGGCAAGATGGCCGCCGGTGAGCTACGCTGGCGACTCCCGCTTCAGCCATCTAGTGTTTAAATATATCTATGGTCTGAACTGCCTTCAATCACAGACACAGAATGAAAGCATTCAGAGTAAACACAACTCGAGGTCAGCCACAGAGAGCAGCTACACAAACAAATACCTAATTACATATTCACAGAACAGAGTACACGCTGCGCGCTGCGATGAAAAGGAGGTTCAAAAGAAGGGACTGTTTTCAGGAGCTGACAGCAGCCACTGAGGCGGAGGAATCCCGCTGAACCCCAGCACAAATTACAAGGGGGTAAACATTTGTTTGCTAAACCAAGAGCCTCTTCTGAAGGGTGTGGCCGACGTGGTGAGCTGTAACTGGGGCAACGAGAGGAGAGAGCTCTTCTTTGGGAAACCGTTTGTTTTGTCGACAAAGTCAAATCAGAAAACAGAAACATATACAAGTGAACTGAAATAGAGAACCTTGCAGCAGGACTGCAACTGCCTGAAATGTATTCTTGTTTGCCTCCTCCTTAGTTTCCAATGAAAAGAAAGCCTGTCTCTGAGGGTAATCGCAGAACGTGTGTTTCCTCTGTCCTTATTACAAAGTGTAGAAAGATAAAGCTTCAGATGCCCAGCAGGGCTCTCAGCTGGACAGGCCGAGAGAATAAGCAGAACTCTGTAATACTACAGAGCCTTTTTGATTGTTAACTTTGAGCAGGAATGCTTTAAAAGCTGCCCTGTCCAAACATATTTGACTGATGACTAATCTGTGATAGTGACGCTGCGTTACCAGGGAAACCTCTCAGGCTGTGCGCTGAGCTTCAGATGACAGTGGGTTAGCGGTGACGAGGGTTAAAGACGCCCACTGGCGCAGTTGTTGGTATTGCAACACAGAAGTGTACTGTTGGTCAAACCTCTTGAATAACAACATTTCTACCAAGATCACCGGCTGGCTTTAAAGCATGTTATTCATATAGTGCTGTTCCTGCTGCTCAGAGCGCTTTGCAAGCAAGTAAAGAAGACAAATAACAACACAAGTCAAAAGTGCTAAACTAGGTGGGGTTAGTGGATTAGGAGTTGAAGGCAAGAGTGAAAAGGTGAGTTTTGAGGTCACAGAGGTGGGGGGGGGGGGGGGGGGGGGGGCAAGGTTGTTGAGGGCTTTGTAATGACGCGTTTCCACTGCAGCGGGTCGCTCGCTTTAAGCATGCCGAGCCGTGCGGGGCCGTTTTTGGTTGCGTTTCCACTTGGCCTAGTACCGGCTAGCGGGTCCTAATTCACAGTTTTCCTGGCCCCATCACATCGTGGTTCTGGGGCCAGGAACAACCGGGCTGAGTCGGGCTGAGCATGCTGAACTAGAGAGAATCGCTGGCAAGGGGCTACAACTACAACAAGATGAACATGTTTGACCGTGATTAATTGTAATCCACGTTTCAAAATGATGCCGAAGTAACAACACGCTGATACCGGTTAGTAAACACCATGATTAATGCTTTGAGTCTGCAGACAGAGACAGCAGAGAGAGAAACACCTTTAAAATGCGTGTTTTCTGAATGGAGCTTGGCTAAGCTAACGTGTATATGCTCCGACCGTCCACACTCACAGCAACGGCCTACAGACATAAATAAACCAGCGACTGTATCCTCCATGACACAGCAGTCTGTGGTTTGACTTGTTTAGCTTCTGTCTAGGTTCTGAACAGAATGAGGAGTGCTGTAGCTCTGAGGCTAACAGCTAACGGCTGTGTTGGTTTTCTGGGGCTCTCATTGAAGATGACGTCACGGCTCCGCCTACACTGCGTTGCTATAGTTACTGCCCCAGTTCCTAAACTGTAATGGAAATGCGCCATAAAGTGAGCCGGTCCTAACGAGGGCTAGCCATACCGAGCGAGGCCGTGTAGTGGAAATGCGCCATAAGGGAATGTTAGCCACCGTACTCTGAGCTGCCTTGGTGAGGGGCAGGGCAGGCGGGTCTGGAGATGCATGAAGAACCTCAACTTAAGATTTGAGTTAACAAAGGGTGGAAAGTTCTTGGTTGGGGTTACTGGACGGTTGCTTTGGCTTCCAGTGGTTATGACTGGATTGAACCGACACCCCAGGTCAATAAAGACCCCCAAAAAGCCCCTGCATTGAAACAACCCCCTACTTCACAGCCATCACCCTCGTCAGCCCTGAAATGTGCTTCTCGTTTACAGACTTTCCTGTGCGGACTGCTGCAGGGTGCTGGGAGAAAAAGAGAGAGACGCAGAGAGGGGAAAGAAAGCAGGGGAGTTTTGCTCTGTGGGGGCGGGGGCTGTGTGATTTATTGGAACAATCTGGCTGTAATGAAAGCAGTCGGGCTTGCAGAGGTGGATGGATGGAAGGCGCAGAGAGAAGAGCGGGGGAACCCAACTGCAGGCAGATCGTTGACCTGATAATGGTTTACACGTGTGTGTGTGTGTGTGTGTGTGTGTGTGTGTGTGTGTGTGTGTGTGTGTGTGTGTGTGTGTGTGCATACTTCTGTGTACACTGTAACGTTCCATATAAATCCATGAGTTCCATATGCAAACCCATTTGTGCTGCGCTGCGTCTCATACCTGCGCTATATATAAAGAAGACGGAGAGAGAAGCAGCTGGTGGAGGACTGGAAGCACAGTTCATGCGTTTTGGACGTTCAAGCATTTTAAAGACTCAGGTTAAAAGGGATTCACATACTTCAGAGTGTTTACAATCATTTACAAATGCACTAAAGCTTTTGGCACTGACTCCCAGATCTACGGTCCTTCCCGTAAGCATTTCTAATCTCTCAAGGGGATCTGAGCTGGGGTTCCTCTCCGTCCCTCCAACAGGTCCTCCACTACACATGGAATGTGTGAATGCTTTGAGACATCTCCTGATCCAGGGAGGCTGTGGCTCAGTGGGTAGTGTGCTGGACTTTAATGTCCCTGAGACTCTTCACCCCAAAGTGCTCCAGTGGGGAGTGTCCACGGTACTGAATGTATGTGAGTCGCTTTGGATAGAAGCGTCTAACCAGTGACATGTGATGTGATGTGATCCGACACAGACAGTTTCATCCGACTGGCCACTGGACTAAATAACTAAACACCTGAACTTTGTAAAGAACATTCATCTGTTTGCATCTTGCTATTATTTATCTATATCATATTCCATTCACTCAGACTCTTCGTGCACTATTTCTATTTGATTTGTATTAACTTGCACATCTCAAAACATTCCCTTGCACTGTTTTATCTGTCGTATCTGTTTTGTGTCCCATCTATGTTCATGCTGCTCTGATGGAGGAGGACTGCATTTTAGCACATGACAGAACTGAGCCTTGCATTTTGAAGAAATGTCAAATGAATCTTGTCTCCATGGCTTTTGAAACCCTGTAATGCTAATGCTGAGGGTGGTAGGGCAGGGGGCCTCATCCTGTAGTTTCCCCCTGTCGTTTCCTCCTGTCGTTTCCTCCTGTCGTTTCTCCTGTCGTTTCATCCTGTCGTTTCCTCCTGTCGTTTCCTCCTGTCGTTTCCTCCTGTTGTTCCCCCTGTTGTTTCATCCTGTTGTTTCCCCTGTGTTTCCTCCTGTGTTTCATCCTTGTTTCCCCCTTGTTTCCCCTGTCGTTTCCCCTGTTGTTTCTTCCTGTGTTTCCCCTGTTGTTTCCCCTGTCGTTTCCCCCTGTTGTTTCCCCCTGTTGTTCCTCCGTTGTTTCCTCCTGTTGTTTCCCTGTTGTTTCCTCCTGTTGTTTCCTCTGTTGTTTCATCCTGTGTTTCCTCCTGTTGTTTCCTCCGTTGTTTCCTCCTGTCCTGTGTTTCCCCTTTGTTTCCTCCTGTGTTTCCCCCTGTGTTTCCTCTGTTGTTTCCCCCTGTTGTTTCCTCCTTGTTTCCTCCTGTTGTTTCCCCTGTTGTTTCCTCCTGTGTTTCCCCTGTTGTTTCCTCCTGTTGTTTCCCCCTGTGTTTCCCCCTGTTGTTTCCTCCTGTTGTTTCCCCTGTGTTTCCCCTGTGTTTCCTCTGTTGTTTCCCCTGTTGTTTCCTCCTGTGTTTCCTCCTGTTGTTTCCTCCTGTTGTTTCCCCCTGTGTTTCATCCTGTTGTTTCCCCTGTTGTTCCTCCTGTTGTTTCCTCCTGTTGTTCCTCTGTTGTTTCCCCTGTTGTTTCCTCCTGTGTTTTCCTGTTTTCCTCCTGTTGTTTCCCCCTGTTGTTTCATCCTGTTGTTTCTCCCTGTTGTTTCCTCTGTTGTTTCCCCTGTTGTTTCATCCTGTTGTTTCCCTGTTGTTTCCTCCTGTTGTTTCCCCCTGTTGTTTCCCCCTGTTGTTTCCTCCTGTTGTTTCCTCCTTTGTTTCCCCCTGTTGTTTCCCCCTGTTGTTTCCTCCTGTTGTTTCCCCCTGTTGTTTCCCCTGTTGTTTCCTCCTGTTGTTTCCTCCTGTTGTTTCCTCCTGTTGTTTCATCCTGTTGTTTCCTCCTGTGTTTCTCCTGTTGTTTCATCCTGTTGTTTCATCCTGTTGTTTCATCCTGTTGTTTCCCCCTGTTGTTTCATCCTGTTGTTTCCTCCTGTTGTTTCCCCCTGTTGTTTCCTCCTGTTGTTTCCTCCTGTTGTTTCCCCTGTTGTTTCCTCCTGTTGTTTCCTCCGTTGTTTCATCCTGTTGTTTCCCCCTGTTGTTTCCCCCTGTTGTTTCATCCTGTTGTTTCCTCCTGTTGTTTCCTCCTGTGTTTTTCATCCTGTTGTTTCCCCTGTTGTTTCCTCCTGTTGTTTCCCCTGTTGTTTCCTCCTGTTGTTTCCCCTGTGTTTCTCCTGTTGTTTCCTCCTGTTGTTTCCTCATGTTGTTTCCTCTGTTGTTTCCCCCTGTCGTTTCCCCCTGTCGTTTCCCCCTGTCGTTTCCTCCTGTCGTTTCCCCTGTTGTTTCCTCCTGTTGTTTCCTCCTGTTGTTTCCCCCTGTTGTTTCCTCCTGTTGTTTCCTCCTGTTGTTTCATCCTCGTTTCTTCCTGTCGTTTCATCCTGTCGTTTCCCCCTGTCGTTTCCCCTGTCGTTTCCCCCTGTCGTTTCCTCCTGTTGTTTCCCCTGTGTTTCATCCTGTTGTTTCCTCCTGTTGTTTCCTCATGTTGTTTCCTCCTGTTGTTTCCCCCTGTGTTTCCCCTGTCGTTTCCCCCTGTCGTTTCCTCCTGTCGTTTCCCCCTGTTGTTCCTCCTCCTGTTGTTTCCTCCTGTTGTTTCCTCCTGTTGTTTCCTCATGTTGTTTCCTCCTGTTGTTTCCCCTGTCGTTTCCCCCTGTCGTTTCCCCTGTCGTTTCCTCCTGTCGTTTCCCCCTGTTGTTTCATCCTGTTGTTTCCTCCAGTTGTTTCCTCCTGTTGTTTCCCCCTGTTGTTTCCTCCTGTTGTTTCCTCCTGTTGTTTCATCCTGTTGTTTCCTCCTGTTGTTTCCTCCAGTTGTTTCCTCCTGTTGTCCTGTTGTTTCCCCTGTTGTTTCCTCCTGTTGTTTCCCCCTGTTGTTTCCTCCTGTTGTTTCCCCTGTGTTTCCTCCTGTTGTTTCCTCCTGTGTTTCCCCTGTTGTTTCCTCCTGTTGTTTCCCCTGTTGTTTCCTCCTGTTGTTTCCCCCTGTTGTTCCCCCTGTTGTTTCCTCCTGTTGTTTCCTCCTGTTGTTTCCCCTGTTGTTTCCTCATGTTGTTTCCCCCTGTTGTTTCCTCCTGTTGTTTCCTTCCTGTTGTTTCCTCCTGTTGTTTCCCCCTGTTGTTTCATCCTGTTGTTTCCCCTGTTGTTTCCTCCTGTTGTTTCCTCCTTGTTTCCTCCTGTTGTTTCCCCCGTTGTTCCTCCTGTTGTTTCCTCCTGTTGTTTCCTCCTGTTGTTTCCCCCTGTTGTTTCATCCTGTTGTTTCCCCTGTTGTTTCCTCCTGTTGTTTCCCCCTGTTGTTTCATCTCCTGTTGTTTCCCCTGTTGTTTCCTCCTGTTGTTTCCCCCTGTTGTTTCCCCCTGTTGTTTCCTCCTGTTTGTTTCCTCCTGTTGTTTCCCCCTGTTGTTTCCCCCTGTTGTTCCTCCTGTTGTTTCCCCCTGTTGTTTCCCCCTGTTGTTGTTTCATCCTGTTGTTTCCTCCTGTTGTTTCCTCCTGTGTTTTCATCCTGTTGTTCCTCCTGTGTTTTCATCCTGTTGTTTCATCCTGTTTTGTTTCATCCTGTTGTTTCATCCTGTTGTTTCCCTGTTGTTTCATCCTGTTGTTTCCTCCTGTTGTTTCCCCCTGTTGTTTCCTCCTGTTGTTTCATCCTGTTGTTTCCCCTGTTGTTTCCTCCTGTTGTTTCCTCCTGTTGTTTCATCCTGTTGTTTCCCCCTGTTGTTTTCCCCCTGTTGTTTCATCCTGTTGTTTCCTCCTGTTGTTTCCTCCTGTGTTTTCATCCTGTTTTCCCCTGTGTTTCCTCCTGTTGTTTCCCCCTGTTGTTTCCTCCTGTTGTTTCCCCTGTGTTTTCATCCTGTTGTTTCCTCCTGTTGTTTCCTCATGTTGTTTCCTCCTGTTGTTTCCCCCTGTCGTTTCCCCTGTCGTTTCCCCCTGTCGTTTCCTCCTGTCGTTTCCCCCTGTTGTTTCCTCCTGTTGTTTCCTCCTGTTGTTTCCCCCTGTTGTTTCCTCCTGTTGTTTCCTCCTGTTGTTTCATCCTGTCGTTTCTTCCTGTCGTTTCATCCTGTCGTTTCCCCCTGTCGTTTCCCCTGTCGTTTCCCCTGTCGTTTCCCCTGTCGTTTCCTCCTGTCGTTTCCCCCTGTCGTTTCCCCCTGTCGTTTCCTCTTGTTGTTTCCTCCTGTTGTTTCATCCTGTTGTTTCCCCTGTTGTTTCCCCTGTTGTTTCCCCCTGTTGTTTCCTCCTGTGTTTCATCCTGTTGTTTCCCCCTTTGTTTCCCCTGTGTTTCCTCCTGTTGTTTCCTCCTGTTGTTTCCCCTGTGTTTTCATCCTGTTGTTTCCTCCTGTTGTTTCCCCTGTTGTTTCCTCCTGTTGTTTCCCCCTGTTGTTTCCTCCTGTGTTTCCTCCTGTTGTTTCCTCCTGTTTTCATCCTGTTGTTCCTCCTGTTGTTTCCCCCTGTTGTTTCCTCCTGTTGTTTCCTCCTGTTGTTTCCTCCTGTCGTTTCCCCTGTTGTTTTCCTGTTGTTTCCCCCTGTTGTTTCCCCTGTTGTTCCTCCTGTTGTTTCCCCCTGTTGTTTCCTCCTGTTGTTTCCTGCACTCCCTTCACTCACCTGCCTGTGTGAGTGCTCACTCCTTCACCTCCACCTTCCTGTGAGAGTGCTCACTCCCTTCACCTCCACCTGCTGTGTGAGTGCTCACTCCCTTCACCTCCACCTACCTGTGTGAGTGCTCACTCCCTTCACCTCCACCTTCCTGTGAAGTGCTCACTCCCTTCACCTCCACCTCCTGTGTGAGTGCTCACTCCCTTCACCTCCACCTTCCTGTGAGAGTGCTCACTCCCTTCACCTCCACCTTCCTGTGTGAGTGCTCACTCCCTTCACCTCCACCTCCTGTGAGAGTGCTCACTCCCTTCACCTCCACCTGCCTGTGTGAGTGCTCACTCCCTTCACCTCCACCTCCTGTGTGAGTGCTCACTCCCTTCACCTCCACCTTCCTGTGTGAGTGCTCATTCCCTTCACCTCCACCTGCCTGTGAGAGTGCTCACTCCCTTCACCTCCACCTACCTGTGAGAGTGCTCACTCCCTTCACCTCCACCTTCCTGTGAGAGTGCTCACTCCCTTCACCTCCACCTACCTGTGAGAGTGCTCTCCCTTCACCTCCACCTCCTGTGTGAGTGCTCTCCCTTCACCTCCACCTTCCTGTGAGAGTGCTCACTCCCTTCACCTCCACCTGCCTGTGTGAGTGCTCACTCCCTTCACCTCCACCTTCCTGTGAGAGTGCTCACTCCCTTCACCTCCACCTCCTGTGTGAGTGCTCACTCCCTTCACCTCCACCTCCTGTGTGAGTGCTCACTCCCTTCACCTCCACCTCCTGTGAGAGTGCTCACTCCCTTCACCTCCACCTTCCTGTGAGAGTGCTCACTCCCTTCACCTCCACCTACCTGTGTGAGTGCGGGTTTTCCGCATTGACTTTGATCAAAAGCAATTACCGGTCAAGGCTGCAGCCAGAGGAGGATCTGCGTTTATTCCTGTCTACATTGCATCCCCGCCAGAGTCCTGCACGGGTCTGATTTAAGACCCGCTCCCGCCCTGTACCCACGACGTGCAATACCGAACCCGCCCGGCGCACCTATTGCCAATTAGTTCCGCAAAGCGACCCGAACCCGCATCTCCTACGAGCAGTGAAAACATGCAGTTGTTAACACAGCTGCGTATTTGATTTAGATAGAGTTTTATTGTCTCCCTTAGGAGAAATTTGTCTTGGGCATCGAGAATACACATAAAAAACATTCAGGTCAATCAGTCATAGATACAGAACAGAGATCACATGGCAAAGAAACAACAAGAAACATACAGGTACCGAACTTTCCCTATTGCACATACATAATCAAATTGCACTTTCCCTGTATTTGGCTCAACAAGCGTGGGAAGTTGGTTCTTTGCTCCATCTGGGATGACGGCGACACCAGAAGCCTCCAGACGGTGGATTTCGCTCTTGAGGAAGAGTTATTGACGATGCTGTATTCTCCGCTGAGAGCTTCAGCTCAGCCATTTTGAATGTGGCGCTCAGCAGCAGACGGATGCGCTGCAGAGGTCATGATAATGCGCGGTCCCGCGGGGGAGAGGTCTGAGGATTTAAACATTAAACTAAATTATTATTATTTTAATATATTTATTATGCAACACCCGCGACCCGACACGCATCTTCTTTGTTTTACCCAGAACCGAACCCGGAGAAAAATATTTGAAATAATACCAGGTCACCCGTCGGGTACCCGGCCCGGTGCGGGACTCTGATCCCGCATCGCCCGCCTGCGCGCATCAAAGACGCAGACTCGTGGTTCCCACTAAAGTAGGGGGAGTGTAAAAGGAGGCAACGTTTCCGGGAGCAGACGGATTTATCCACGATGTTGAAAATGTTAATAATGTTTAAAAACAACATTTAAAACATAAAGATAAACATGTTTTAAAAAGTTATTGTTTAATGTTCAAGGAGGTGACGCTGCTCAGCCAATCAAATGGGTGAAGTCAGTGAGTCATTTCAAATGGCGTGCTCAAGAAAGAGAAAGGTGGGACAACAGAGCATTTAATGACATGTTCTCTCACCGGACCTCTTTGAAATACAATTAATGCCCCTGCATTATAGCAACAACAACAACAACAACAACAACAACAACAACAACAAATAATAAATATAATAGCAATAATAATTGGGCTGTTCTTGTTCTCTGAGGGGACCTTCCCACACTTTGAAAACCCCGGTGTTACAAGATTCTCCCAAGGAAGTGTTTTTGTGATCCAAGTCTCTCAGCTGTTGATCCTCAAAGTGAGCGTTTTGTGTTCTGATCGAAAGACCTTGTTAATCTTGACCTGGTTCTGGTGCTGTGCATTCGGGTTCTGCAGCCTTGTGTGAATCGTAACAGTTAGACGAATAGAGAATTTGGAGGGCTGAAGAGGAAAGTCTGTCCAGAAGTTGGATCTTGAATCGAGGGGCAACACGGCGCCGTGCAGGGCTACGAGCAGGGCTACGAGCAGGGCTACGAGCAGCAGCTGAGGCTCTATAGGACTCCAGTATCTGCGGCACAACAATAGGCGTGAGGGCAGGCAGGGTCGTGTTGTGATAGACGGCATGAGGATTACAGGGCCTTGCACCTTCTTCAGGGCCGTCACCGCAAAGCATAACTGACAAGACTAATACTGCAGCTCGGGTGCAGAGGAGCCGTGCTCCCTGTGTGCACGAGGCCTCGTGCATGAGCATGGGAAGGTGCATTGATGCGTGCAGAGAGCGCTGATAATCCTTGTACACACTTAGTATGTGAAATCCACCGTAAACATGACACGTGTTCCACGATAGAACCGTGTAACTGGATTCCAGGTGATGTTAGTCTCCTTGGTGGAATCTACTAAATCATTGCTTCTCTAGAGTCGACAGGTTACGACATAGAAACTATTCCTTTTACCTCTCAGGAGATATGAACCCCCTGCTGCGGAGGAGGTGTGTCATACGGAGCTGTCCAATGGCAGCAGAGAGAGAAGCAGAGTCTGGGAATGGGTTGCTGGACTTTGTAACACACATCGAAAGAGTTAAAATAATAAAACCTCCAAACTGTATAAAATCCTACAAAACCTCCCATCAAATCCATGAGAAATAATATTGTCCTTCTGTTTCCATTGCAGTAACGACAACGCATGAATAAGTAAGAAACTCTACACTCCCTTCACAGACTGTTAGCGTAGGAAACAGCTTTGTTAATCGCAATCAATGCGTGACAACTAATTAATGCTAAAAGTGGGCTAAGGGCGGCTGGGTGTACTGCTCTCCCGCTCCATACAAGGAGCGGGAGCTAACCAGCTAACCAGCTAACCAGCTAACAAGCTAACCAGCTAACAAGGTAACAAGGTAACCAGCTAACCAGCTAACAAGGTAACCAGCTAACCAGCTAACAAGCTAACCAGCTAACCAGCTAACCAGCTAACAAGGTAACCAGCTAACCAGCTAACAAGGTAACCAGCTAACCAGCTAACAAGCTAACCAGCTAACCAGCTAACAAGCTAACCAGCTAACAAGCTAACCAGCTAACTAGCTAACCTGCTAACCAGCTAACCAGCTAACTAGCTAACCAGCTAACAAGCTAACCAGCAAACCAGCTAACCAGCTAACCAGCTAACTAGCTAACAAGGTAACCAGCTAACCAGCTAACAAGGTAACCAGCTAACCAGCTAACAATGTAACCAGCTAACAAGCTAACCAGCTAACTAGCTAACCAGCTAACAAGCTAACCAGCTAACAAGCTAACCAGCAAACCAGCTAACCAGCTAACCAGCTAACTAGCTAACCTGCTAACAGCTAACCAGCTAACTAGCTAACAAGCTAACCAGCAAACCAGCTAACCAGCTAACTAGCTAACCAGCTAACCAAAAACCAGCTAACCAGCTAACAAGCTAACCAGAAAATCAGCTAACCAGTTAACCAGCTAACTAGCTAACAAGCTAACCAGCTAACTAGCTAACAAGCTAACCAGCTAACTAGCTAACCAGCTAACAAGCTAACCAGCTAACAAGCTAACCAGCAAATCAGCTAACCAGCTAACCAGCTAACAAGCTAACCAGCTAACAAGCTAACCATTAGCATTCACTTGATGGGGGTAATACCGCTCTGTGCTGGCGTTGTTTATTTATGGAGAGAAAAGAGAACATCCAGATCATGTGACGTGTCTCCACGATGTGTCCACGCGTGGCAGCTGTTTGGTATAGTTTATATAAAATAAATAATAACAAGGAAATACCTCCGAGCATTCGGACGCAGTTGTTCACTCAAATGAGTGAATGTGAGAACAGAAGTCCACACGTCCTGAGGAGCTGCAGCCCTGCTGGCGGGACCGTCTGGCTCTCGCTCGATAGGTCCAAACGGACTTCGCTCTCAACCTGCTGCGCTCTGCTTCCGTCTCACTCTTTCTGTAAACACTTCACCTCCAACAGGTGACCTCTGACCCCAGGCCACCGCCGGCCTCTTCTTGTCCACTTATAGCAACGAGACGCTGTGTGTTGGGTTATTCTCAGTAACTGCCCCTCCTCTTGTCACATTGAGCTGCTTCTTGTTTCTCCTCCCCTCCCACCTCAACACGTGCACCCTCTTTCCATCTCGATCCTTCCCAGGCAGAATGGAGTTAAATCAGATATATGTCGTTGTACCCTTACCTATCCCCCCCCCTCCTCTCTCTGTGTCTTCCTCCTTCAGGAAATGTCTGCTCAGCCTCCGGCTTCCTCCCCTCCCCTCATCAAATTGATAGCAATTAAGTTCATGTGGGACAAAGGGTGTGTTGAATGGTGTGTGTGAGGCCAGATGGGGGGCGGGTTGACCCTGACCTGGAGGGGGGGGGGGGGGGGGTTTCTGAGTGACTGCTGCTTGATCACTGCAGCTCACCTGATTGGTCGGTTTCAACACTTTCCAGATTAAAGTTATTAATACATTGGACTTTCTTGAGGGATATTTCAGGACTTTAAAGTGAGATGCATACTGATATACACCTGGAGAGGACTCTTTAAAGTAGAGACACTACATACTGATATACACCTGAACATCAGCAGGAGAGGACTCTTTAAAGTAGAGACACGACATACTGATATACACCTGAACATCAGCAGGAGAGGACTCTTTAAAGTAGAGACACTACATACTGATATACACCTGAACATCAGCAGGAGAGGACTCTTTAAAGTAGAGACACGACATACTGATATACACCTGAACATCAGCAGGAGAGGACTCTTTAAAGTAGAGACACTACATACTGATATACACCTGAACATCAGCAGGAGAGGACTCTTTAAAGTAGAGACACTACATACTGATATACACCTGAACATCAGCAGGAGAGGACTCTTTAAAGTAGAGACACTACATACTGATATACACCTGGACATCATCCGGAGAGGACTCTTTAAAGTAGAGACACTACATACTGATATACACCTGAACATCATCCGGAGAGGACTCTTTAAAGTAGAGACACTACATACTGATATACACCTGACATCATCCGGAGAGGACTCTTTAAAGTAGAGACACTACATACTGATATACACCTGACATCAGCAGGAGAGGACTCTTTAAAGTAGAGACACTACATACTGATATACACCTGAACATCAGCAGGAGAGGACTCTTTAAAGTAGAGACGCTACATACTGATATACACCTGAACATCAGCAGGAGAGGACTCTTTAAAGTAGAGACACTACATACTGATATACACCTGACATCAGCAGGAGAGGACTCTTTAAAGTAGAGACACTACATACTGATATACACCTGAACATCAGCAGGAGAGGACTCTTTAAAGTAGAGACACTACATACTGATATACACCTGAACACCAGCAGGAGAGGACTCTTTAAAGTAGAGACACTACATACTGATATACACCTGAACATCAGCAGGAGAGGACTCTTTAAAGTAGAGACTCTACATACTGATATACACCTGAACATCAGCAGGAGAGGACTCTTTAAAGTAGAGACACTACATACTGATATACACCTGAACACAGCAGGAGAGGACTCTTTAAAGTAGAGACACTACATACTGATATACACCTGAACATCAGCTGGAGAGGACTCTTTAAAGTAGAGACACTACATACTGATATACACCTGAACATCAGCAGGAGAGGACTCTTTAAAGTAGAGACACTACATACTGATATACACCTGAACATCAGCTGGAGAGGACTCTTTAAAGTAGAGACACTACATACTGATATACACCTGAACATCAGCTGGAGAGGACTCTTTAAAGTAGAGACACTACATACTGATATACACCTGAACATCAGCAGGAGAGGACTCTTTAAAGTCTTCTTTCTCATGGTGCTCTTGCAGCAGTTCATTGGCATTAGAAACAGTGGAGTGTAACTTAGTTTCGAGCGGCAGACATCGTGACGCTTCTTTGGTTTTAACCCAGGAACAATTCCGTTTTTCCGTGTGGTTTTGAAACCCAGCGTTGGACTGGACTCCAGATGAATGTTCCTAACGGAGAGGTTTGGGAGAGGCTGCTGGTGGAGCTGAGGAGGGAAACAGTTCCAGTGGAATATAAGTGTACTCATGAATCATGGAAACAGGGTTTCATGGCTGCAGTCGGTCTCCATATTCCATAACGCATTGTTTACCCTCTCGTGAGCATCGTGCGCTCCTTCACTATTCCTCATTACAGTGTTTCCCCCGTGGCTGAATAACGCTGGCCTCTCTTGTTATCCTAAAAGCAGCCACATTCAGAGCTCCGGGACATTCAGAGCGATGCCCTCTTTATGTACATTGTCTCCTCGTCCCTCTGCACGTGTTGATCTCTGACAAACAGCAGCTCGCACGGTGAATTCCCAGAGCGCCTTTAAACTCTGCGTTATGAGTTTTCCTCCTCAAACAAAGACATTGTGTGCGTCTCCATTGAAACGAGAGCGTGATGAAATATTTAATCTGAGACTTCACCTCGGAGACCGGACACACGCGGTCAGCTATGCTGCCATTGTGACGGAAACACACTCATTTATATTGCTCTGTCAGGGTTACTCTCATCGTGGTCCCACTGGAGAGCAACACGGGGGCTTCCAGGAACTCTCCTACTTGCCCTCTTTCTCACAAGGCATCAAGTGCATAGGAAGCCACACAAGGCATCAAGTGCATAGGAAGCCATACGTTGAGCCAGAATATAATACAATGCATAACAAGTCAAGAGTAAAGATAAGTCTGCGCGTTAACAGGGAGTTTCTGCCGTGGCCGACAGATGCTAACGCTCAGCAACGTCCAAGACCTCGTCCATCAGGAGAAACACGCTGCCGCTTCAGAGAGGATGCAGATACAAAAACAAAGGTTCCACAAGAAGAAACATCTCCAGCAACAACACGAGCCTTTAGAGAACATTCAGCAACTGGAGGAGACATGGCAGCGTTTAGTGAAAGCTGCAGAAACCAAACGCTGAAGAAGCTCAAACACACGGAGACCAGGGGACACTAAAGAGAGACGCACACAGCTGGAGACCAGGAGACACTAAAGAGTGACGCACACAGCTGGGAGACCAGGGGACACTAAAGAGTGACGCACACAGCAGGAGACCAGGGGACACTAAAGAGTGACGCAGACAGCTGGGAGACCAGGGGACACTAAAGAGTGACGCACACAGCTGGGAGACCAGGGGACACTAAAGAGAGACGCACACAGCTGGGAGACCAGGGGACACTAAAGAGTGACGCACACAGCTGAGAGACCAGGGGACACTAAAGAGTGACGCACACAGCTGGGAGACCAGGGGACACTAAAGAGAGACGCACACAGCAGGAGACCAGGGGACACTAAAGAGTGACGCACACAGCTGGGAGACCAGGGGACACTAAAGAGTGACGCACACAGCTGGGAGACCAGGGGACACTAAAGAGAGACGCACACAGAGGAGACCAGGGGACACTAAAGAGTGACGCACACCGCTGGGAGACCAGGGGACACTAAAGAGTGACGCACACAGCTGGGAGACCAGGGGACACTAAAGAGTGACGCACACAGCTGAGAGACCAGGGGACACTAAAGAGTGACGCACACAGCTGGGAGACCAGGGGACACTAAAAGAGAGACGCACACAGCAGGAGACCAGGGGACACTAAAGAGTGACGCACACAGCTGGGAGACCATGGGACACTAAAGAGTGACGCACACAGCTGGGAGACCAGGGGACACTAAAGAGTGACGCACACAGCTGGGAGACCAGGGGACACTAAAGAGTGACGCACACAGCTGGGAGACCAGGGGACACTAAAGAGTGACGCACACCGCTGGGAGACCAGGGGACACTAAAGAGTGACGCACACAGCTGGGAGACCAGGGGACACTAAAGAGTGACACACACAGCTGGAGACCAGGGGACACTAAAGAGTGACGCACACAGCTGGGAGACCAGGGGACACTAAAGAGTGACGCACACAGCTGGGAGACCAGGGGACACTAAAGAGTGACGCACACAGCTGGGAGACCAGGGGACACTAAAGAGTGACACCACAGCTGGAGACCAGGGGACACTAAAGAGTGACGCACACAGCTGGGAGACCAGGGGACACTAAAGAGTGACGCACATAGCTGGGAGACCAGGGGACACTAAAGAGTGACGCACACGCTGGGAGACCAGGGGACACTAAAGAGTGACGCACACAGCTGGGAGACCAGGGGACACTAAAGAGTGACGCACACAGCTGGGACGTTCAGGATTATAAAGCTGAACAGCTGTTTCTGTTGTTGGAAACTTACCTAAAGTGTTTAATGTTCTATTTGAACAATGTGGTCACATGACTCCTTCTGATGTTACTGCAGATCTTCTGTAAGCTAGCTAGCTAACGTAAGCTAGCTAGCTAGCAACGTAGCTAGCTAGCTAGCTAGCTAAGTCATTTCAGATATCCTGACAAACACTAACATGAGACAGAATAACTCTGAGTGTGCGCGGGTTGGCCACCGGAGCTTAAAGAGCCTGTGACAGCATCCCAACAACTGTTGTGCAATGAAATATTGGGCTACTAGTAATCTCGAACCGTCAGTTAAAAAAGAAAAAGCTATACCGTTTCGTTAAATATCAATAATTCGAACATCGGGGACATTCCTTCGACTCATTTTGAAGTTTTGGGGGAAGCCGGAAGTGACGTCAATGCGGGAACGCTCGAGAACCAAACACGGACAAAGTGTGTTGTCATGCGTAGAAATGGGTGAATTACTGAGATTAGGCACGTTAATAACGTTTTAATAAAGTTGACTACAGTATATTCATATCTGTCAGTGCTTTCATGTCAATTCGGCGACATAAACATAGATGATCGTGGTGAAGATGATGATTACATTAGGATTAAAATCGGGAGTGAGAGCTGCTGAATTTCCTCCCGTCGGATGTGATATAAAAAACAAATCGATTATTTTTGTTAGTGTAAACTCAAGTGGATGAAACTACATTTATTAGTGCTTTCATGTCAATGCGGCGAACATATGATAAATTAAATGATCGTGAGGATGATGATTAAAAAATCGTTTGTTTGAGCCGGTCTGCATTTCCTGATGAGAAACAAACCGATGCTTTTGTAGTTGTAGTACACCAACAACATGGATTAACGTGTGTTTTTTTACCACAATGTTGGGGAAATTAATGGATAAAATGCACGGATTATTATTATTATTATTCCCACTCCGATCGGGACACTAGGTCCACCGTCCCCGCAGCGAGGCTCCCCCCGTTCACAGTTTTACGTGAGCTGGGTGCAGTGGCGCATGGCGGATGGCCATCGGGACGAATCCCGATGAGCCGGTACCGAAGTGGGCCGGTCGGGGATAAGTCACCAGCACATCCCCCATAGGCGGCGCGTGAGGCTCAGGTTTGGGAAGGCTAAATAACTGTTTTACCTGACGCTGCCCGCCTCCGGCGTCTATAGAAAAGAGATGACTCAGTGTGCGGAGTTTAAATCTCTCAAGTCATATTACAGGATACAGGAAATACAGTTTAAACTGCCGTATGCAGAGAAGACGCGACGTGTCGCACTTATCATTCATATTACATCATCAATCAGATCATCGATCATATAATATCATAATAAATCATATATCTCCTTATCTGAGTCAGTCTTCTCCAGCCTCATCTGGCCGTGCAACACTCACAGTGTCACAGACTGTATGCAGAAGTATTATTTAACACATTATGTTGACGAAACCACTCGAGTCAAATGTAATTAAAGTCAGATCCACTCGTGTCCTAGACGTGAACGCGCTCTCAGCTGGGAGGAGAAACCCTGGCTTGATTTACTGAGTTGATAACCCGTCGTAGGACCGCTTAGCGAGATCTCGTGTGTTAGTTGTTTGTTTACTCAAACATATCCAGGGTCTGTTGAACTGGCTTCGTAGATACAGGGCACAGGTGGCGAGCAGCGCTGAGGTCAAAGACACAGACATTATACATTATATTTGTATTTTTACCAGGATGCAGTGACACAAATATTTACATATTTACATTTACTATCTACAGCACCCGCCGCCCCGACATCCCCGCTCCCCCCGTTGACAATTTACTAGCGGGTACCGAAGTGGGCCGGTCGAGAGTCCCGGGATGATTTGTAGTCCCAGTCCACCACTGGCTACATGACCGTATGATCGCCCATATTGACGCACCTCATTCCTAAACTTCTAACGGATACAACATAAACCGATCCTTCAGCCTCATATGAGCTCTCAGACACGTTCAACATTAACCTGTCATCGCTGTCTGAGCTTGATGCTGTGAGCCCGTCGTGCGTTTACATCTGACTGTATATATATAAAGGTTTACATGCAGAAGCTGGGATCCTGGACGGTGCAGCTGGAGCGCTGTGCCCGCAATGACTCACACATCATTTGGCGGGACTTGAAGAATCCCAGAGAAGATCCAGAAAATTGTCAACATTGAGATTAATGCTTATCAAAGTACAAATATCCAAAATCAGTTCAGTAACGGTTTTCAAGGGGACAATATTTACTCAAATTGATGGGTTTGAGTGATGGGGAAACTCGTGGGACAGGCTCTTTAAGGTCCAAACACATAGTTGCTCATATTGCCTGATGCGTGTTGGCCAAAACATGTCATAAAAAAAATGCAACTGGTCGCGAAAGCGGCGTTTGCAGAAGAGGAAATAACTCTTCTGTATTCCTCATCCAAAAAAGGAGAAATAGTTGATGAAAACATACTTACCTTTCTTCAGTGACTTCAGAGGAATCTGACAATAAATCTTATTTTATATTTTCTTCTTGCTATAAATCTGCACATTCCTATGAAAACAAGAATGTATGTCTTTATGAAATCTCACTATGATGTCAGGGTTCAAAGGAGCTCAGGGGAGCTGGTGCAACGCAATACATGACTATCCGGGAGATACCAGAGTCTCAACTACCCTGTCACACACACACACACACACACACACACACACACACACACACACACACACGCACAGCACACGCACACCACACACACACACACACACACACACACCACAACACACACACACGCCACACACACACCACAAACACACACACCACACACACACGTACACACACACACACACCACACACACACACACACACACACACACACACACACACACACACACACACACTCTCGTTACACAAACTACTGAGATGAGGATTGTGGGGCTCTGCGGGAGAAGCTGATGGTGGGAGAAATTGAAATTAAAATCAGCGTGCCGTGTGCAGCTCACTGAGAAGAGCTGTCAGAGATGCTGACTGAACAACTGTGTGTTGTGTGTGTGTGTGTGCGTGTGCGTGTGTGTGTGTGTGTGTGCGTGTGCGTGGTTGTGTGTGGATCTGCTGATCATTAGATGTGGGATTAGAGCTGAGGAAAGTGAGTCAGCGTTCCACAAGCTAATCAAAACCACCGTGAACACGAACTCCCATGATGCAACCTGCTGAGGTGGAGGAGAACAAACCCATCTGACTCACATGGCTCCATTCCTCCTGACTGACACTGCGTCAGACCATCTGTGTCATCAGAGACAGCTTCACTTCAGCCTCTCGCCTCGTTCGCACGCGGATGGAGCCTCAGCATGTTCTGCGTGTTCCT
>JAMFTG010000367.1:90000-105000 GCA_023974075.1 Chaenocephalus aceratus | reverse complement strand
ACTACACACATCTACACACATCTACACACATCTACATCTACACACATCTACAACTACACCATCTACACACACACTACACATCTACATCTACACACATCTACAACTACACTCTACAACTACACACCATCTACATCTACACACATCTACAACTACACACCTACAACTACACACATCTACAACTACACACATCTACAACTACACACATCTACACACCTCTACACACACATCTACATCTACATCTACACACATCTACAACTACACACAACACACATCTACACACACATACACACATCTACATCTACATCTACACACATCTACAACTACACACATCTACAACTACACACATCTACATCTACACACATCTACATCTACATCTACACACATCTACAACTACACACATCTACAACTACACACATCTACAACTACACACATCTACAACTACACACATCTACATCTACACACATCTACAACTACACACATCTACAACTACACACATCTACATATACACACATCTACAACTACACACATCTACAACTACACACATCTACAACTACCACATCTACACACATCTACAACTACACACATCTACAACTACACACATCTACACACATCTACAACTACACACATCTACAACTACACACATCTACATCAACACACATCTACACACATCTACAACTACACACATCTACATCTACACACATCTACAACTACACACATCTACAACTACACACATATACATCTACACACATCTACAACTACACACATCAACTACAACATCTACACACATCTACACACATCTACACACATCTACAACAACATCTACAACAACTACACACATCTACAACTACACATATCTACAACTACACATCTACATCTACACACATCTACAACTACACACATCTACATCTACACACATCTACAACTACACACATCTACAACTACACATCTACAACTACACACATCTACAACTACACACATCTACAACTACACACATCTACACACATGTACAACTACACACATCTACAACTACACACACATGTACAACTACACACATCTACATCTACACACATCTACAACTACACACATCCTACACACATCTACATCTACACACATCTACAACTACACACATCTACACATCTACATCTACATCTACACACATCTACAACTACACACATCTACAACTACACACACTACACACATCTACAACTACACACATCTACAACTACACACACACAACAACTACACACATCTACATCTACACACATCTACAACTACACACATCTACACATCTACATCTACACACATCTACAACTACACACACACATACAACTACACACATCCACATCTACATCTACACACATCTACCTACAACACACACATCACAACTACACACATCTACAACTACACACATGTACAACTACACACACCTACATCTACACACATCTACATCTACACACATCTACACACATCTACATCTACACACATCTACAACTACACACATCTACAACTACACACATCTACACACATCTACACACATCTACAACTACACACATCTACAACTACACACATCTACACACATCTACATCTACATCTACACACATCTACAACTACACACATCTACATCTACACACATCTACAACTACACACATCTACATCTACACACATCTACAATTACACACATCTACACACATCTACAACTACACACACATCTACAACTACACACATCTACACACATCTACATCTACATCTACACACACATCTACAACTACAACCATCTACAACTACACACATCTACACACATCTACATCTACATTCTACACACATCTACAACTACACACATCTACATCTACACACATCTACACTACAACATCTACACACATCTACAACTACACCATACACACATCTACATCTACACACATCTACAACTACACACATCTACAACACACAACTACACCCATCTACACACATCTACACACATCTACAACTACACACATCTACACCATCTACAACTACACACATCTACAACTACACACATCTACATCTACATGCATCTACACACATCTACAACTACACACATCTACAACTACATACATCTACACACATCTACAACTACACACATACACACATATACAACTACACACATCTACAACTACACACATCTACACACATCTACAACTACACACATCTACATCTACACGCATCTACAACTACACAAATCTATAACTAACACATCTACACACATCTACACACATCTACAACTACACACATCTACAACTACACACATCTACAACTACACACATGTACAACTACACACATCTACATCTACACACATCTACATCTACACATCTACACACATCTACACTACACACATCTACAACTACACACATCTACAACTACACACATCTACACACATCTACACACATCTACAACTACACACATCTACAACTACACACATCTACACACATCTACATCTACATCTACACACATCTACAACTACACACATCTACATCTACACACATACAACTACACACATCTACATCTACACACATCTACAATTACACACATCTACACACATCTACAACTACACACACATCTACAACTACAACATCTACACACATCTACATCTACATCTACACACATCTACAACTAACATCTACAACTACACACATCTACAACACATCTACACACATCTACATCTACATCTACACACATCTACAACTACACACATCTACATCTACTCTCACACATCTACAACTACACACATCTACACACATCTACAACTACACACTACACACATCTACATCTACACACATCTACAACTACACACATCTACAACTACACCCATCTACACACATCTACACACATCTACAACTACACACATCTACACACATCTACAACTACACACATCTACAACTACACACATCTACATCTACATGCATCTACACACATCTACAACTACACACATCTACAACTACATACATCTACACACATCTACAACACACATACACACATATACAACTACACACATCTACAACTACACACATCTACACACATCTACAACTACACACACACATCTACATCTACACGCATCTACAACTACACAAATCTATAACTAAACACATCTACACACATCTACACACATCTACAACTACACACATCTACAACTACACACATCTACACACATCTAGGTAGGCTAAACAATATTAGTGAACACACACACGCACGCACGCACACACACACACACACACACACACACACATACACACACTCACACACGCACACACAAACACCGCACCACAAACATGTACGCACCACACACACACACACACACACACACACACACACACACACACACACACACACACACACACACACACACACACACACACACACACACACACACACACACACACACATGGCCTTGCTTATGTGTGTTACATTACATTACATCACATTGAGCTGAGGCTTTTATCCAAAGCGGACAATAAGTGCGTTCGACCAGGAAGACACAAACTTGAAGAAAACAGAATCATAAAGTACATCAGGTTTCATAGAGCCAAGCATCTCAAGTGCTCCTCAGCTGGCTTTAGAGGAGCCAGCCCTTTGTTAGTATATAAGTGCTCTGTTAGCAGTTCTATCCTCGAGGTGGAGTCGAGAGAGATGAGTTTTCAGTCTGGAAGGTGTGTGAGCTTTCTGCTGTCCTGATGTCAGTGGGAGCTCGTTCCACCATCTTGGAGCCAGGACAGCTAACCCACGTGTTTCTGCTGATGGGAACTTGGGTCCCCCTCGCAGCGAGGGTGCAGCGAGGGTGCAGCGAGGGTGCAGCGAGCCGTCTGGCTGATGCAGAGCGGAGTGCACGTGCTGGGGTGCACGGTTTTAACCATGTCCTGGATGTAGGAAGGGCCAGATCCATTCGCAGCATGGTACGCAAGCACCAGGGTCTTGAAGTGGATTCTAGCAGTTACCGGAAGCCAGTGGAGGGAGCGGAGGAGCGGCGTGGTGTGGAAACATTCAGGAAGGTTGAAGACCAGGCGGGCCTCGAACTCCCAGGGAGTATAGGAATATATGAGTGTAGTAAATACTTTGTAAAATATGGGTGTAATATATTACTATGATATGTAACGTTTGTGACGGTTGTGAGTGTGAAGCCTGCACGAGAACAGAATAGTCAACGAGAGGTTTTTTATTGGCTGCTGTCAGTGAAGGTCGCCCCCTGCTGTCCGTCACGCCTCGGCTGCAGAGCAGAATGAGACCGAGGGACCCTGCGAGGTGCAGTATTAACAAATAGTCTGCATGAGGCTAACATTTCAACGCCTCGTTCTTCAGACGGAGACCCCCTGCGGAGTCAGCAGCCGTGGTTCACCACACGGTGTGTATTTGTCTCAGCTGCAGTCATCCCTAAAAACAAAAGTGTGTGGGTCTCGAAGCCTTCAGGAAGCTCTCTGCGGTCGTCGTTCCACATGCTTACTGGCTCATGTCTCTCTTTCGTGCCTGAGTTGAGTCTAAAACCCCTCGGCATGTAATGATAGTCGTTCTTGAGCTAGTTCTTTGATCTGTATTTTCTTTATGGCTTTAATGAAGGAGAAGAGATGTGGCGGAGAGTCTCTACTTCTCTCCCTCATTACGAATCATTTCCCCTCAATAGCCGCGTTCACACTGCGGTACTTTTCCCACATAGTTCATGTGAACTTAGTTCATGCGAACTCTTTAGTCCTCATGAACTAAGTTCAGATCGCGTTCACACCAGAGAAAGTCCCTGGGGGAGGATGAGGCAAATGAAGCCGCTGACGTCACTTCTTCTTCTGCTTTGGGTTTACTGGCAGGCCGCAAACCCACCTCACGGCGTTATACTGCCGCCCGGAGTCCCCGGCCGGAAGTCCCCGGAGTTGGGGAAGGCTTCAGTAGAAGCTGCTGGGACTCCCAGCAGCTTCTACTGAAGCCTTCCGAGTAAATCGCCAGAACGCCGACACCTCCTCATCTCCACCGCTCCCATGTTTTATTTTGTGTTGCCATAAGTTAGTCTCTCTGCGTTTCTGCGCTGGGCTAATGCTAATGCTAATGCTAATGCTAATAATGCTAATGCGAGGATAATAAAATGGCGGCTTCACAAAACTTTTTGGGAGTTTTACGGGGCGTGGTTTGCAATCCGCCAGCCAATCAGGAATATAGCTCTTTCCTCACTAAAGACCCCGCTCGAAAGTCCCTGCTCTCTAGCAGGGACTTTCGAGCGGGGAAAAAGGTTCGCAACGCGATCATGAACTAAGTTCGCATGAACCTTTGTGGGAAAAGTACCGCAGTGTGAACGCGGCTAATGCTCGAGCCTCACACTAATGTCACCTTTATCTGTAGGTTCAACCACAGCCATCTTAACTGTGGTTTAAAATGTCCTCACTTTATAAATCTGTCGCACTCTACTGTGTAATAATCAAATAGCTTCTTGTGAAGACAGAAACATGCAGATGGAACAATTCACCTTTTTTAGGTCATGATGTGAACTCTTTGTTTAAGAAATGTGAAATCAACTTCATGTTTGATGTAGTTTGTGGTGTTAAACTGAGAGGGGTTTCTAACTTTATTTATAAAAAACGATCACTCTTTAGTGTCCCCCGGGGCCCTTCTCACTTCTCTTATTTTTCATTTCCTCGCTCCTCGCTCCTCGGTCTCACCGGAAGTTGATTTGTCTGCGCCATCTTGAGTAGCGTCCCAATGGCCTTATTTCGGCCGGAGGACCGAGGATCGAGGATCGAGGATCGAGGAGGGAGGAGCGATAATAGAGGAGCTATAACCGAGGAACCACCAGACCATCCTCCGATGAAATCCTCAGACACTCGCCCCGCCCCCTTACTGTGTATCACTCACTGATTGGACGATGCAGCGCATGCACTGATCTGATGCTTCTTGACATGAGAGCCGTTTCCAGCGGAGTGAAGAAAACACATGAACTCGCGGGACTCACTCCTCAGTTTATACCGTGTTTTGTTTCAATTCATGTTTCATTTAGTTACAAACATGAGATTTATCTGAACAACAACGTGGTCAAAAATCATTTTATTCATTTATTGGAAACATTTTCATGATCGCTCTTTTCGTTTTACATTTTCATTTATTGTCATTTCCATTCAGTCTTTCAAGATCAAATGCAAAGCTTCCAAATATCCTACATTTTATAGAAATGTTGTTTTTAAGATTGCTATTAAAATGTTAATGTGTGCATATCCACTCTAATCAATATTAATCTAACTAATGTTCGTTTATCTTTTTTGAGAATGAGTTCTTATTTTATTTTATTTATTGGGGTCTACAACAGATGATACACATGTTTGTGTCAGTAAATGTGTGCTAACAGAGGCGGTGGTGTGTGGAAACAAGGGGACAGAGCTGCTGTCAGACGACCAGCTGTGCGGCGTCATCGCTCCACGTGACGCTCCGGAGGAAAGGACGTCCCATCGCTCTTAAAACTCATTTCCCTGCTTCTCGTGGTTTCCTTGCGTCTCTCCATGCTTCCCTGGAGGGAGGGACTAGTCGCAGGGAAACGACGCAAGTGAGGGACAGTCTCCCAGCTGTGTGCGTCACTCTTTAGTGTCCCCTGGTCTCCCAGTGTGCGTCACTCTTTAGTGTCCCCTGGTCTCCCAGCTGTGTGCGTCACTCTTTAGTGTCCCCTGGTCTCCCAGCTGTGTGCATCACTCTTTAGTGTCACCTGGTCTCCCAGCTGTGCGCGTCACTCTTTAGTGTCCCCTGGTCTCCCAGCTGTGTGCGTCACTCTTTAGTGTCCCCTGGTCTCCCAGCTGTGCGCGTCACTCTTTAGTGTCCCCTGGTCTCCCAGCTGTGCGCGTCACTCTTTAGTGTCCCCTAGTCTCCCAGCTGTTTGCGTCACTCTTTAGTGTCCCCTGGTCTCCAGCTGTGTGCGTCACTCTTTAGTGTCCCCTGGTCTCCCAGCTGTGTGCGTCACTCTTTAGTGTCCCCTGGTCTCCCAGCTGTGTGCGTCACTCTTTAGTGTCCCCTGGTCTCCAGCTGTGTGCGTCACTCTTTAGTGTCCCCTGGTCTCCCAGCTGTGTGCGTCACTCTTTAGTGTCCCCTGGTCTCCCAGCTGTGTGCGTCACTCTTTAGTGTCCCCTGGTCTCCCAGCTGTGTGCGTCACTCTTTAGTGTCCCCTGGTCTCCCAGCTGTGTGCGTCACTCTTTAGTGTCCCCTGGTCTCCCAGCTGTGTGCGTCACTCTTTAGTGTCCCCTAGCTGTTTCTCCTGATGTAAGAGGTTTGCCCCTTTAAAGCGTTTGCACCTGTCGGCCTCCGTAGAACTGAAGTTTATAAACACAATATATTGATTTAAGCACACTTCTTATATGTAGAGTATAAAAGCACCAAACCATCTCAAATCCTTTCGCAGCGGACACATGTCCCCGGTTCATTCTAAATATGTCTCTGAGGTGAGGGGGGCGCTAGCTCTGTCTCCGTGGAGGAAAAAACAACTTCCCTCTATATTTATCTTTCAAAACAAACTGGACGGCAGATCTGTTTATTTGTAAAAACGATTCAAGGAACATCAATCTGAGACATCCCCCCCCCTCCCCCCCCCCCCCCCCAGGCTGCACAAACAGCAGAGCTCCTCCATCAGCTTCGCCACCAGATAAGTGGCTCTATTACTGCAGCGGCCCCTAAAATTAGGGCCATTTTGGAGAAATAGCCGGAGCTAAAATTACTAAACGACCACAATGAATGTGTCCTTCGTGTCGGAAAACAGTTTGGTTTTGATTTATGAGCTTAACACCCACAGAAGAAGAGCTTTCCACAGGTCAGATTCAAAAACAGCGAAGTGTCCCACAGGGATTTTAGCCATTTGCAGACCATTGACATGCACAGAAACACGACAGGAAGCAGAAACAGGGGCCTCTTTGAATGAAAGAGTGAGATCATTTCTAAGAAAACCTGGCTTGTAAAGCACATCGTGCCATCGTTCATTTGGAGTGAGAGCTTTCATTTACCCCTGCTTTAAGTCAGGAAGAGCTCCTCGCAGCAGCGTTGGTTCAACAAGGTCTCTGAATAAAAGAATGGGAATATCAATGTTCCAAAAAACAGGGAATGGATTGGAAAGATGAAGAACAGGATGGGTGATGTGGTCGAAGAAGAAGAGAGAAGAAGAAGAAGAAGAGAGAAGAAGAAGAAGAAGAAAGAAGAAGAATAAGAAGAAGACAGAAGAAGAAGAAGAGAAGAAGAAGAAGAAGGGAATGAAATAAATAAAGGGGAACCATTTTGTCTAAGAAAGTTTTGATGTCTCAGGGAAGAGAAATGGATGAATAAAAGAAGGAAGGGAAATCCATATGTGAGGGGAAGTACGATTGAGATAAGTATGTCATGAGAGACACGACCATTGGAAGCAGGAGGACGAGAGAGCGATCAGACCATGTTGATACCACATGTCGGCGCTAACAAGAGAAAAATGGTCTCTGACATGGAAAAGACATTATTTCTGTCCAAAAAAGCAACAAGTTGCAACCTCTTGGAATGCAAACCGAAGGTAAGGTTCCTTAAACCTGCACTCTCTGTAATATCCAGCAGGAGCTAAGGACTGGAGGAAATGTTCCTACTTCTCTCTCTCTTTATTAACTCAGATTGTATAGAAAGTCTATGAGGAAATGTTCCTACTTCTCTCTCTCTCTCTATTACCTCAGATTGTAGAGAAGTCTATGAGGAAATGTTCCTTCTTCTCTCTCTCTATTACCTCAGATTGTATAGAAGTCTATGAGGAAATGTTCCTACTTCTCTCTCTCTCTTCATTACCTCATATTGTATAGAAGTCTATGAGGAAATGTTCCTACTTCTCTCTCTCTTTTATTACCTCAGATTGTATAGAAGTCTATGAGGATATGTTCCTACTTCTCTCTCTCTCTCTTTATTACCCTCCATTTTGTATAGAAGTCTATGCGGAAACGTTTCCTACTTCTCTCTTAATTACCTCAGATTGTAGAGAAGTGCTATGAGGAAATGTTCCTACTCTCTCTCTCTCTTTATGTAACCTCAGATTGTATACGAAGTCTATGGAGGAAATGTTCCTACTTCTCTCATCTCTAATTACCTTAGATTCTATAGAAGTCTATGAGGGAAATTTCTTCCTACTTCTCTCTCTCTATTACCTACCCTCCTATTGGTATAGCAGTCTATGAGGGAAATGTTTCCTAACTCTTACTCTCTCTCTCTTTATTACCGAACTCAATTGGTATAAGAGTCTATGAGGAAATGTTCCTACTTTCTCTTCTCTCTTATTTACCACCTCAGAGTGTAGAGAACGTCTATGAGGAAATGTTCCTACTTCTCTCTCTCTCTCTCTTTATTCCTATTACCTCAGATTTTATAGAAGTCTATGAGTAAATGTTCCTACTTCTCTCTCTCTTTATTATTACCTCAGATTGTATAGAAGTCTATAGGAAATGTTCCTACTTCTCTCTCTCTTTATTACCTCAGATTGTATGAAGTCTGAGGAATGTTCCTACTTCTCTCTCTCTTTATTACCTCAGATTGTATAGAATCTATGAGGAAATGTTCCTACTTCTCTCTCTCTTTATTACCTCAGATTGTATAGAAGTATATGAGGAAATGTTCCTACTTCTTCTCTTTTTTATTACCATCAGATTGTATAGAAGTCCTATGAGGAAATGTTCTACTTCTCTCTCTCTCTCTTTATTACCTCAGATTGTAGAGAAGTCTCTGAGGAACTGTTCCTACTTCTCTCTCTCTATTACCCTCAGATTGTAGAGAGTCTATGAGGAAATGTTCCTACTTCTCTCTCTCTCTTTAATTACCTCAGATTGTATAGAGTCTATGAGGAAATGTTCCTACTTCTCTCTCTCTTTATTACCTCAGATTGTATAGAAGTCTATGAGGAAATGGTTCCTACTTCTCTCTTCATTACCTTCAGATTGTATGAAGTCTATGAGGAAATGTTTCCTACTTCTCTCTCTCTCTTTATTACCTCAGATTGTAGAGAAGTCTATGAGGGCAATGTTCCTACTTCTCCTCTCTCTTTATTACCTCAGATTATATAGAAGTCTATGAGAAAATGTTGCTACTTCTCTCTCTCTTTATTACCTCAGGTTGTATAGAAGTCTATGAGGAAATGTTCCTACTTCTCTCTTCATTACCTCAGCTTGTATAGAAGTCTATGAGGAAATGTTCCTACTTCTCTCTCTCTCTTTATTACCTCAGATTGTATAGAAGTCTATGAGAAAATGTTCCTACTTCTCTCTCTCTTTATTACCTCAGATTGTAATAGAAGTTCTATCAGGAAATGTTCCTACTTCTCTCTTTATTCCCTCTGATTGTTTAAGATGTCTATGAGGAAATGTTCCTACTTCTCTCTTTCTTTCTTATTACCTTAGATTATATAGAAGTCTATGAGTAATGTTCCTACTTCTCTC
Source organism: Chaenocephalus aceratus (assembly GCA_023974075.1). Taxonomy (NCBI): domain Eukaryota; kingdom Metazoa; phylum Chordata; class Actinopteri; order Perciformes; family Channichthyidae; genus Chaenocephalus; species Chaenocephalus aceratus. Next base: position 94,591 of record JAMFTG010000367.1, on the reverse strand, counting down.
TCTCTCTTTATTACCTCAGATTGTATAGAAGTGTATGAGAAAATGTTCCTACTTCTCTCTTTCTTTATTACCTCAGATTATAGAAGTCTATGAGAAAATGTTCCTACTTCTCTCTCTCTTTATTACCTCAGATTGTATAGAAGTCTATGAGGAAATGTTCCTACTTCTCTCTTCATTACCTCAGATTGTAGAGAAGTCTATGAGAAAATGTTCCTACTTCTCTCTCTTTATTACCTCAGATTGTAGAGAAGTCTATGAGAAAATGTTCCTATTTCTCTTTTGATGTATTACCTCAGTATCTGAGAGGTAAATGGGTATGAAGACAGTTTTTGTTCAGCTGTGATGAGCGTGCTTCAGTCTGAATATGATCTGTCACCATCGCCTGCTGCTCATACTTGAGATGTGTACAAATATTTTAGCCTTTAGCTTTCTATTACCTCTGCACTGAAATCAAAGTGTGTTATTCCACACACACACACACACACACACACACACACACACACACACACACACACACACACACACAGATGCAGAGACCACCAACACTGTTCAACAGGTTTCCTCTCAGGGTGTTAAAGCTTGAACAAAATACGCCACACACACCATAACGTTCCTGTAAAAACTCTCAGCGTTTCACAAAGGTTTAGTTTCACAAGCTGCAAAAGACAATTCAGATGTTTGTGTTTTTTGTTTGTGTGTGTGTGTTTCTTGATAACAGGGTACTGATGAGTGAAGGCAGTACACACCATGTGGAAGGGTGCTGTGGGTTTATGGTGATGGGTCTGTAATAGTTTTCAAGTTGTAGTATTGGGTAAAATGATAAAAACAACCACAAACTCGAAACTGTCAAAAAGTCGGAAACATTTATTTAGAGGAGAAAGTCTGGAAGTCCTTTTTCTTAGATTATTAGGAAAAGGTCAAACATCTCACCATTCAGACTTTTTTTCCCAGATGTTGGGGAAAAGTTAGACGTCTTTTCTTCAGAATTCTGTTTTTTTCTCTGATTTTTGGAAAAAACTCCCAAAAATGTTTTTTCTTCGATGCGGAGAAATGTTTGAAAGTCTGAACTTATTTTCTAAGCATCAAGACCTTTTGGTCAGAATTTTGAAAAGTACATTTTTCCTTTCATTATTCAGACTTTTTTTGTCAGATACGGGGATTTTCCTTTTCTTAGAGTGGATCTCAAAGGTAATTTCACACGTAATCCTCCACTTAAGGGGTTTCTTGCTAAGGCTTCAGGCTCTTTGTGTTTCACTCTTCCTCCCTCTCTCCCTCCCTTTCACTTATTACTCTCCTCTGTTAACCCATCTCCCCCTTTACCCTCCCCTATAATGCAGTATGTTCTGCCTCTGTTCAGTCTCTGTGTGTGCAGCTCACTGATGTCTTCTGCAGACTGATGATTATCCTCAATGTGCTGTGAAAACCAGCAGCCAAAGAAACAGCGGCTCCATCTTGCGGAAGAATATGTAATAATAAAAATCACTGTAAACATAGCGAGAGACGGCCTTAATGGATACTAAATTCTGCGGTGAGGGAAACTTTCAGCACCGAGAAAACATTTAGACTCCAGGAGCTTCTGCTGTGTTGTAACCATACGTTGTAACTCTGTTTTTTTTCTCGCAATTTCCAAGAAACATTTTTGCCAAGCTTGCAATTTTGTTTTGGCTGAAACAGTTCGATGAGTTCTCGCTCGTTTTCGACAACCTTACGAAAGTATTTATTAGCGCTAATTGTTGCCTTTGGTTCAGCTGGTGTTCCTCTTTGACAAAAGTTGATAATAAAGAAAATGCAACCAAGACAGTGCAGAGCTGAGGGAACTGTCATAAATGCAATCCATCTTATCTTTACCATTATTTCTGCGTGGTCTTAGACCTGTGTTCATTGTTATAACCCTAACCTATTTTAAACCATCTTTCAGACTGATTAATACATTTAAATGTATCCAATTTCACATCTCTATTCTTTCTGAGGATTGTTCTTGTTTGTGAATAAGATCAAATGAATTGAAACACAGTGCAGCTTTTAGCCTTCAGTAAGAAGCTCTCTACCCTTGGTCTGTGTCTGTAGCTGACCTGAAATCTGTTAATCAGGAGAGTGTATTTCTTGGCTAAAGTCTGTAGAAGCTGCACAGACGGGTGGAGATCAGGTTCAGATTGAGAGCGCTTTAATGACTTCTGGCAGCTCTTTGTGTGCCGCGACGGACAACCAAACACAAGGGAGACCTTCATAATAAAAAGTGCTGAGTCAGCACTGCTGTAAAAGAGGTTTGAAGAAGAGCAATCTGAGAAGGGTTTTTTATTTCAACTGGAGTTCAACTGTGGATTATTTGCTTTATTAACTTCAGAGAAGCAGAGGAGTGGTTCCTTTATAGCTCAACATTAGCCTCCTTTAGCTTAGCGGTGGTGACGTGAAGTTCATGTGACCGTGCTGTAGTTCCTTTATAGCCAACATTAGCCACCTTTAGCTTAGCGGTGGTGACGTGAAGTCATGTGACCGTGCTGTAGTTCCTTTATAGCCCAACATTAGCCACCTTTAGCTTAGCGGTGGTGACGTGAAGTCATGTGACCGTGCTGTAGTTCCTTTATAGCCCAACATTAGCCACCTTAGCTAGCGGGTGGTGACGTGAAGTCATGTGACCGTTCTGTAGTTCCTTTATAGCCCAACATTAGCCACCTTTAGCTTAGCGGTGGTGACGTGAAGTCATGTGGACCGTGCTGTAGTTCCTTTATAGGCCCAACATTAGCCTCCTCTAGCTGAGCGGTGGTGACGTGAAGTCATGTGACCGTGCTGTAGTTCCTTTATAGCCCAACGGTAGCCTCCTTAGCTTAGCGGTGGTGACGTGAAGTCATGTGACCGTGCTGTAAGTTCCTTTATAGCCCAACATTAGCCTCCTTTAGCTTAGCGGTGGTGATGTGAAGTCATGTGACCGTGCCTGTAGTTTCCTTTATAGCAGTACTATTTCTGATGCAGTCAGGGTGGGATGTTTACACGGCAGGCTGCATACAGGGAGGCAGAATCATCACGACCACCGGGGGAAACTGTGCTGGCAGAATCAAAGCTAACAGGGGAGACGACCTCTCACATATCACTCATAATTCCTGCCAAAGCATCCCCCTCTCACAGAGCAGTACTTTCTCTTTATTGACCTGGGAAAGTCTGCAGACGAGGGTGTCCGGAGGGCAACATCTGAACCACAGTCTCACAGATAAGATTGTGTTTCCTCGGGTGTCTGAGGGCTCTTTAACTGTCAGCCTATTAGCAACATATTGAGATGTACATTTCAGTTAAAAAGTGATTCGGCCGAAAGAGGTTTTTTCAAATCTTCTCCGCAGTGTTATGATAGAGATACATAAAAACTGAGCTGAAAAATCTGTCTGAAAATCGTTTTGACTTTTCAAAGTAAAACACAAAGTCCAGTTGTGCTTCTGATCGTGTGCGGTTTGTTTTCTCATTCGATGATGTCATCACTCTGCGTCAGTCGGCGGTGAGCTGGGTGCCGTCCTGCAGCTGTGGAGCATCAGGCTGGAAATCCCCTCATCCTGGGCCTCTGAGAGTGAGTGAGTGTGTGTGTGTGTGTGTGTGTGTGTGTGTGTGTGTGTGTGTGTGTGTGTGTGTGTTGTGTGTGTGTGTTGAACTTGGCTCCTGGTGTGTGTATTTAGGTGCTGGTTTCATAGACGAGGTATGTGTAAGTGTTTTTTTGTGAGTGTGTGTGTGTGTGTGTGTGTGAGAATGATTTGAATTCTGACTCAGCACACATGTGGGCCCGGCATGTGGTTGTGTGTAGCCCACTGAGAGGAGGGCGTGTGGCACGAACTGTGTGTGAGAGGGAAAGAGAGAGTGTGTGTCATATACACTCAACTTGATGACATCCTAATAGACTTGGAACTTGACCTGGACTTTACGCCAATGATTAGTGACAGTCTTAAATCTGGACCTTCACGGTCCTGCTGTTGTGTAAGTCTTGACGAGGGTCTATTTCTGTAGACTTGGTTCTGACTGGTCAGCCTCAGGATGTTCTGACTTCACTTGGGACTTCTTAGTTTTGACTCTGTCGGTTTGGACTTGAGGATGAACTACGTCTTCTCGCTCTGACTAGGATCTAGATTGAGAACTCTTCAGGATTGACTTGTGACATGTCCTCGGACTTCTTAACGTGGGCTTTGATTCTTTGTTGACTTGAGACTTGACTCAGGAATCCTATAGACTCTGGGTTCTTTCCGCTATGACTTGATACTCCACTCGAAAATTCTCCCTCTATACGCTGAATTTGTTAGTTTTGGACTCAAGACTTTACTCGGTGAAGTGTCCTTCCCAGGGACACAACGACATGCTGACTGCAGTGGGACTCGACCTTGCTAACCCCTGATTAGAAGTCCAGCACACTACCCACTGAGCCACAGCCTCCCGTTACTCTGTATTTGTCAGTTTGACTTGGGACTTGACCGGGTACTCTCTGTCTATTTCAGTTATGACTTGAAACTCCACTCAGGAATTCTCCGTCTTGAATCTGGAGTTCTCCGTTCCTGAATCTGGAGTTCTCCGTCTCATCCGGGATTTTCGGTTGGACCTTGGGACTCCAGTTTGGAATTGT
>JAMFTG010000367.1:25000-87500 GCA_023974075.1 Chaenocephalus aceratus | reverse complement strand
AAAAACATGTCTACGAAGATCATGCACTCTCGAGACTCCTCGTCTCCCTGTGTTCCAGAACCTGTTAGAGACACGCGGATGGTGGGCCTTAGCTTGAGGAGGGTTTATCCCTGTGTTCCAGAACCTGATAGAGACACGAGGATGGTGGGCCTTAGCTTGAGGAGGGTTTATCCCTGTGTTCCAGAACCTGTTAGAGACACGCGGATGGTGGGCCTTAGCTTGAGGAGGGTTTATCCCTGTGTTCCAGAACCTGTTAGAGACACGCGGATGGTGGGCCGTAGCTTGAGGAGGGTTTATCCCTGTGTTCCAGAACCTGTTAGAGACACGCGGATGGTGGGCCTTAGCTTGAGGAGGGTTTATCCCTGTGTTCCAGAACCTGTTAGAGACACGCGGATGGTGGGCCTTAGCTTGAGGAGGGTTTATCCCTGTGTTCCAGAACCTGTTAGAGACACGCGGATGGTGGGCCTTAGCTTGAGGAGGGTTTATCCCTGTGTTCCAGAACCTGATAGAGACACGCGGATGGTGGGCCTTAGCTTGAGGAGGGTTTATCCCTGTGTTCCAGAACCTGTTAGAGACACGCGGATGGTGGGCCTTAGCTTGAGGAGGGTTTATCCCTGTGTTCCAGAACCTGATAGAGACACGCGGATGGTGGCCCTTAGCTTGAGGAGGGTTTATCCCTGTGTTCCAGAACCTGTTAGAGACACGCGGATGGTGGCCCTTAGCTTGAGGAGGGTTTATCCCTGTGTTCCAGAACCTGTTAGAGACACGCGGATGGTGGGCCTTAGCTTGAGGAGGGTTTATCCCTGTGTTCCAGAACCTGATAGAGACACGCGGATGGTGGGCCTTCGCTTGAGGAGGGTTTATCCCTGTGTTCCAGAACCTGTTAGAGACACGCGGATGGTGGGCCTTAGCTTGAGGAGGGTTTAGTCTTAATAGGACGGGAAGCTAAGTGGATGCACTGGAAGGAACATTGGAGCCAATGGTAATGTCTTGGAGTGCCCGCTGCACATTATCCCTTACTCTCCGAGGTGAAGTGGTCTGAGTCACAAACCACTGGAAGCTGAGTCACACTAACCGTCTCTTTCTTCTGGTACAAGAACACACAGCTCAGTGACTTTGGACTTCAGTCCGAGAGATTTAAATGATTCCTGCCAAACGCTGAGCTTTCTTGAATCCACACCTTTTTTAAAGGGGAAAGGAAACACCAATTACAGCTATAATATTCCGGTAGTTTATTCATTTTACAATGGATATTGATCGTAATATTTATTGTGTATGATATTACTCGCCAAAAGAAAATTAATTAATTCCGGGACCAGGCCGCCGCCATTAGGGGAGTACCAAATGCTGACGTCACTGGGTGGATCTTCGCTCCGGGTATCCATACCGGAAGTCAACAGAACGTAGCAGATATGGCAGCAATGGAGGAATTTTGCAATGAGATGGACGTTTTGAACGATGAATTTGACTATTCGTCGGGAGATGACATTGATGTGGAAGCATCTACAGTTACCAGGCATCCCATGGACTATGCTTATGAACCGATTCGGTCGAATAGAGTGGCATACGATCCGGAATCCGCCGAAAGTACCGACAGTTCTGAACTCGCTGAGAGGGACTACCAGTTCCAGTACCGACTCGGTCTCAGAGGAAGAAGATGTTGCTCAAAACCCGGGACGAATGGACAACACAGATTGGTGTACATGTAACAATTGTGTGGTGATGCCATCGGAAAATGTCAAAAAAATAAAAATAAAAACATACTCTGTTATCCTCTTAGGCCCCACGGAACCGAAATTGCGTCATTTGCAGGAAACAACGTCTAAGGAAGCTTAATATTTAATAAACTATGAATATTTTATATCCATATAACGGGAAAAAACTAATTTAACTGATCTTTTTCATTTATTTTTAAAAAAAAAACACACAATGCTAACAGTGAGCCTCTGAATTAGCCCCTAGCGAAAGATGCTAATCTATTACTGCACCGAAAATCCCTCCTAGCTCCCTTATTACGTATCCTAGCTGCACATCAACACATTGTTTATGATCGTAAAGACACAGAATCTCACCTCAACACTGAAAGATACAAACTCGCGAGGTTATCAACAAAAACGTACATCAAAACAAGTGGCGCTAGGTACTAACATGCGCTAGGCTAACGGCTTACCTTCCTCATTGTCTGGTCTAAACTGGTCTTCAATGGCATTACAACGATAAAAACGATGATGTAGTTAATCCATAGGTTAATATCCAATGGGGCTGTGTCCCCTTTGAAATGTTCTGATAATCTATAAGCAATACAACTGCAATTCCGTTATCTGCTGTCCGCTCTGTGCTCCGTGCGCTCTGGGTCCTGCAATACCATCCATTGAATACCTAGTCCAGCAATACTAGCCTTTTTAGGGCTGTTTTCGACAGATGAGCGTGTGTATGCCAGTTTAATTAGTTGAGCTATAGAACACCCCCAATTCTCCATTGTACGACATAATAATAGCTACCATTTAGTTTGGACACGATTGCGTTAATTAATAAGGTCACACTGTGTCAGTAAATACATGTGTGAGCTAGTAATCTGGTAGTGCTGCAATATTTACCTCTCTCTCGGCAGCTGAAGCAACTAGTTTGGTGGCTCCAACTTCACGTTTGTTGACACTGTCATTGTCTTGCGCGGCCGACGTGCTGGGACGGTCGGTGTTCCCGACTGCATACGCTGAGAAATCGAATATTGTGGGAACAGATCCTGGCTTCAAATCCGATGTTTTGTATTGAACCAGGCATCCAGACTCATCAAACCTCATTTTGTGGACATAATCGTCATTTTTAAAGTGTTCGCTGCACATCGTGCGTACTGATTCAGCGGCGGATCGGACCGTTTCATGGAAATAACCCATGCTTTGAGCAGCTGCTCATCTGTTAGTGGCAGCCAGGGTTGGGAGGGTTACTTTGTAAATGTAATCAGTTACTGATTACTGATTACATGGCTCTGAAAGTAATCCGAATACGTAATCAGATTACTTTTAGATTACTTTTGGATTACTTTCTTTTTCCTGGGTATGTTTTGGTGAACAGGAGACACAAAAAGCAAAAGGAAACTGAACGTGTTTTTACTGTTTTAATGGCGTATCAAGAGCACACTGAAACATCACATCTGAAACGATGTAACAACATAATACACGTTTTGGGGATGCAGCTTGGGATGTGAGGAGTGAGGGACACGGCTTAGAACGGGCGTGTCGCCTTCTGTCCTGCCAGTGTTGGCAGGACATGAATTAAAATGTCGAACTCGGACTTCATTTTAAGGACATTTCGGCCAGGGGTGTAGAGCTATAGTTTAAGCACCGGATTGGCAAAACAGGAGAGTGTGTGCACCAGTCTGCCTTGATCTATGAATTCATGTCCGTGACTCTCACAGTATCTGCTGCCCACAGCTGTTCTATAGAAGGAACACCTCCTTCACTTCATGACCTCTCTGCAGCGCCAGGAGGCAGCGGGAGGGTTAACTCAGCCTCTGAGAAGACGAGCGCGCAGCCTTCACTGTGTTTACCTTCAGAAATAATCATTAGTAAGGCTAAAGAGCGACTGCAGGCTGATGTGTTTTAACCACACACACCTCTACACACACACACGACTTAAACGCAGACTTTTGTTCCTCCATGTTTCGTTGTTATCGTTTCACTGAGTGGACCCGCGATTTTTTTTTCAAACGCTTTTTTGGTCCATCTGCGCGGTAATAGGTTTTGTGCGCTGTGATGATTCCGCTGTACCTTTAGTAATGAATATTAAATGTTGAGAGGAAATCTTTCCACCAATAATTCCAATAAGTAATCCAAAATGTCTTCACTTCAGGTTTACGAAAGTAACTGTAATCAGATTACTCGTTTTTCAAATGTAACGCGAGCTGAATACAGTTACTTGATTTTTGTATTCTGATTACGTAACGCTGTGACATGTATTCCGTTACAACCCAACCCTGGTGGCAGCCTATGGAAATGTACTTCTTCCTTCTTCGTATAAAATCCATTTGTGCAGCCTGGGGCAATAAAATAAACTCCTGACGACGACCGTTTTCTTGTAATGTAAACTACTGGTGCATTGCACGCCATGTTGTTTGTTATTGAGCTTTGGCCCAGGAAGCCGTACCCATTCAGTGACGTCACTGGGAAAGTCCCGGAGCAATGGAAGCGCCCATGGTCATTAGGCACGTATTTCAAAAAATAAATGTGCGTATCTCGATCGTTTACACTGGAAATAGATAAATACATTTCCTAATGGGAATATTGTCTCATGGAAAGCAGTTTGAAAAGTGTTTCCATTTCCCTTTAATAAACACATTTCAAGCCTTTGGAGATACATTGATCAGTTCTGTTTCACAGCCTCAGATAATGGATGACCGATGAGGAGAAAACTGTCGAAGGAGTGGGAGAGATCGGGTGAGGAAGGGTGAGTGGGTGTAGAGGAGAGAGCGATCATGAACAGGAGGGGAAGTCCAGAGGAGAGGAGGAAGGAGTGAGTCAAGGATGTGTTGTTGTTGGAAAAGGAGAAGGTGTGTTTCAGACTGTGTGTGTGTGTGTGTGTGTGTGTGTGTGTGTGTGTGTGTGTGTGTGTGTGTGTGTGTGTGTGTGTGTGACTTTACGCTGTGAATCCCAAACATCTGGCTGTATTTAGTCTGGAAACCAACATTTTTTGGACAATTTGACACAAAATTTAAATAAATCACTTTGAAATGTATACAAAGGTAATACTTGTGACATATCTTGCCAAGATTTACATGAGAAAATAGATTGTTAGCTTATCTTGGCTCTGTCCACACGGACTCACCTCCAAATGTGACTGCATCCATCCAATCCAACTTTATTTATATTATAGCACTTTAAAACCAAAGTGCTGTACAGAGAGATATAACATCACACAGCTCAGCTCACAACACATAAAATAATGCATTTAAAATAAAAGATACAAACACAAAACAAACCAGAATAAACGTAATAATAAAATAATAAAAAACAGCCATATAATAAAAACAATAGACACTGAAAGCAAATAAAAGCAACAATCTACTTGTGTCCGAGCGCTGAGGAGAAGAGGTGGTTTAAGACGGGACTTAAAGGCAGACGGTGTGGGCGCCTGTCTGGGGAGCGAGGGTCGTTCCACAGGTCAGGGGCGCAGCAGAGAGAGCACGGTCCCCTCTGACCTGAGAGAGGGCGTGTAGCGGTGTGACGGCTCAGAGAGGTAGGGCGGGGCCATCGAGGTCTTTAAAAGTAAATAAAAGAGTTTTAAACTGAATCGTCAAAAGAACGGGCAGCCGCTGGAGCGAAGCTAACATGGGGGAAGTGTTAGGAGCTGCTCCAGTTAGGAGCCGTGCTGCTGCACTTTGCACCATCTGCAGGCGAGCAAGGGAGGACGCACTTACATGTTACACTGTTTGAACACTTTGCAGGAGGCAGGGACTGGCTTTCAAGCAGAACAGAAACTAACTTAGTGTTCACGTGTTCGGCGTAATGACGTACAACGGCCTCCACGACTTCTGTAGTCCTGTTCAGCCGCTTGGTAACAACCATCGTTTCTCAGACACGTCCACTCTTCAGGGTCCCTGCTGATGGTTTAATGTCGTAGAACAAAACGTGACCCGTCTCTTCAACGCGTCTCGACCTCAGACCTTAGTTCAGATACTTTCCTAACCCTACGGAGAGATCCCATTGGCTCTGAGACCAGGGAACAGGAAGTGGAGACATGCTGACTCACTTCCGGGTTCTAGGCTCGTTCCTGCACCCCTCTCTTCACCTCCATGAAGCGGTGGCTAGTCTTCCTGGGGTCCTTGTGTGAGAGAGGGGAGAGGGATCCGGTGGGATCAGCGCTGAGCTGAGGTCGATCCAGGCTGTCTTTCCTCATAAGCTAAAAATACCTGAGTGTGTGAGAGCGGGCGGTCTCTGCTGAAACCCACGCTTTCTCACCGGGGTTGTCTTTCAACAGCTGGCACACAGAAATGTGAACATTGGTTAAAGCCAGGTTCATTTTCTCGTTTCATTTTGTTGACATATCAGAGTCAAAGGTTTCTCCAGAGGGGACTTGAGAGAACACTCTTCTGGAGAACTCAGCTTAGCGATGTGGATTGTGAGATTCAGACATGTTGTACAAACTGCAGAATGGGTTTCCATTTCAATACATTTCCCCATAGAAATGATACTCATATAAATAATAGGATGAGGTCGAATCCAATAAAAAGACGTTTCTTTCTCTTCCCATGGTGCATTGCAACGCTGCATCGATGTGGAGTCAGAAGGTCACAAAGGTATTACAAAGAAATCAAATATTTCTATAATATGAAAAACTCACAAAAAGCCAACACGAAGATGTGTGTCCCACAGGTCCATTGTAATAATACTAACATAATTATAATAATCTTTATTGGTATGGCACCTTTAGTGCCAGCCTGTCTCATACCTAAGTGTTTGTCAGTATATCTGAAATCACAGGTTAGCTACGTTAGCTACGTTACAGGTTCAAGTAACTGTACTTTTAAATTATTCCAGTAGAGTTTCCATAATACTTTGTCATTTAAAACCTCCCTCATAACTTCTTCACCAACACATCAGAGAAGGAGATAGCCAGTAACAAATAGAGAGACACATGTCAATCTAATTAGCAGCTGCAGTTCGAGAGGGGTGGTCTCATGTCTGACACCCCCAAACATGACCTCAACAACAAATAAGGAGGAATTAGAGATCATTAAAGTCCTCAGAGGGGGAGACCACACACACACACACACACACACACACACCACACACACACACACCACACACACAACACACACACACACACACACACACACACACACTTAAGAATCTGAATATGAAGTGGTGCAGGGAGGTGGTGTTCCTGTGTTGGACCCATAGACTGTATATATAAATGGACGTAGGGTCCGTGACGTCACCCATAGGATTCTGCAGAGTTGCCGTGAAGCCCTTAGTGGGCGGAGTCGGCCACTAAGGGCTCGACTGTGACGTCAGAGTCTAATCCCGCCTGCTCCAAATAAGGGCAAAGAGGCGGAGGCGGGACCTGCTGCCTCCGAACAGGAAGTAAACAGAGCTAGCTCAGGCTAAGAAGCTAAGCTAACATGAAATGCATGCATACCAAGTTACTGCTAACAGTGTCGTTCCCCTATATAAACGTTACATCAAATGAGACAATCTGCAAGAGAAGTAGCTATATGTTGTTATTCTTAATGCTTGTCATTCACACGTTGAGAAAAGACGGACTCCACCGCCCGGACCTAACGGAGCCGCAGTGGGCTAGCTCCGGGACGCCGGCTGGAGCTAGCCCCCTGCGGCTCCGTTAGCTCCGGCGGCCACCACTGGGATAATTGGGTCCCCTATTAACATTTGCTCCCGTTTAGCATTACGGGCGTCATAGCCATAGACTATAAAAGTCTTACCCAAGGCTGAATCATAAACTAAAATGTATATGTATGCATAAAGGGTTACGTCCTTAGCTGGCTAATAAGTAACAAGCTAAGCTACCAAGCACACAAACACCTGCGAACGGGGTTAACATGTATAATATTATCATTTTAGACTTCTTGGAAGTTCTGTTAGTACATTCAAGCGCACAGCACCACATTTTAATTGTCTGGTATTTGTAACAATATTCCCTAAAAGGCACAATCACCACGAACACGGCTAAAGCTAAAGGGTCAAGTACAGTACTATGACTAACTAACGTTGTAGCCTCTATGGTTGTAGCCTAGCAGAGTGGACAAGTTGCTGTTAGCTGACAGTGAGGCATGTACGTGTCCATCAACGTGGCCACGCCCTAATTTATGCAAACACTTTAAGACCTAATATAAATAAAAGGGTCGTGTTAGAAAACAATTCACTCACAGATTCATAATCATGAAGGTGGAATCTAACTATATCGATAATAATATGTATTGCATCCATGGGTAGAAACATGTTTTTTTCTGCTGTAAAGTTGGGCATTTTAACATGGGGGTCTATGGAAATTGCTCCTTTCTGCAGTCAGTCCCTAGCGGCCCATGTATGAACTGCAGTGTGTGGCACTTCCTATTGGCTTCCCGGCTGTTCCCCAGAGTTTGCCGCTTGGTTGGACCCTGAAGGCAGCATCTCCTGGTCCAATGGGATTTCTCCATGTGATATTGGATTATTGCAGACAGTAATCAGGAAGCAAAGTGCTCGGAGATCATTTTGTGAATGAGGTTCGCAGATGGATGGATGGTCTGAACACGGATCCGATGCGTGTCTTGAAGGATAGCTCAGGAGGAATCTGTGAACATAAACACTTCCAGAGCAGCCACTATATTCCTCCTGTTTATAACTTCTACATAAGTTCACCCTGCTTTGTCATATTTAGGCTGGATTTACTTTAGGCCTGATTTACTTTAGGCTGGATTTACATTAGGCTGGATTTACCTTAGGCTGGATTTACATTAGGCTGGATTTACTTTAGGCTGGATTTACTTTAGGCTGGATTTACATTAGGCTGGATTTACCTTAGGATGGATTTACTTTAGGCTGGATTTACCTTAGGCTGGATTTACTTTAGGCTGGATTTACTTTAGACTGGATTTACTTTAGACTGGATTTACTTTAGGCTGGATTTACATTAGGCTGGATTTACTTTAGGCTGGATTTACTTTAGGCTGGATTTACATTAGGCTGGATTTACCTTAGGATGGATTTACTTTAGGCTGGATTTACTTTAGACTGGATTTACCTTAGGCTGGATTTACTTTAGACTGGATTTACTTTAGACTGTATTAACCTTAGGCTGGATTTACTTTAGACTGGATTTGGATTTACTTTAGACTAGATTTACTTTAGACTGGATTTACGTTAGGCTGGATTTACTTTAGACTGGATTTACTTTAGACTGGATTTACTTTAGGCTGGATTTACTTTAGGCTGTATTTACTTTAGACTGGATTTGGATTTACTTTAGACTGGATTTACCTTAGGCTGGATTTACTTTAGACTGGATTTACTTTAGACTTGATTTACTTTAGACTGGATTTACGTTTGGCTGGATTTACTTTAGACTGGATTTACCTTAGGCTGGATTTACTTTAGACTGGATTTACTTTAGACTTGATTTACTTTAGACTGGATTTACGTTTGGCTGGATTTACTTTAGACTGGATTTACTTTAGGCTGGATTTACTTTAGACTGGATTTACTTTAGGCTGGATTTACTTTAGGCTGGATTTACTTTAGACTGAATTTACCTTAGGCTGGATTTACTTTAGACTGGATTTACTTTAGGCTGGATTTACGTTAGGCTGGATTTACTTTAGACTGGATTTGCTTTAGGCTGGATTTACTTTAGATTGGATTTGCTTTAGGCTGGATTTGCTTTAGGCTGGATTTACTTTAGACTGGACTTACTTTAGATTGGATTGCTTTAGGCTGGATTTGCTTTAGGCTGGATTTACTTTAGACTGGACTTACTTTAGGTTGGATCGGTTTACAGCAGCTTTATTTTTCCCAAATAACCGTGAAACACCCATGAAGTGACTGTGTAAAGATGGATATGGATGTAATGTACACCACACATACGCACGTACACACGCACGCGCACACACACACACACAACACCACACACACACACACTCCACATGTTTACAGCAGACACACACTGAGCCCTCGTCTCGTCAGGTGACAGATGATGAGTCTTTGTGGAGAGGAAATGAGCTGCATCAGTTGTAGCAACAAGACTGTTCCACAAGAACGCCCAATGTAAACACACACACACACACACACACACACACACACACAACTGACACACTCCCCTCGTTACCTTACTGAACCCTGACTGTGGATATATTCCTGCACGGACAAACGTGTCTGGGCAAATAACCAAAAAGTCACAAAACAACTAAAGTGTCTTAAAGACTACAAAGAGACTCAGAAAGACTATATCGATGAAAGATAGACAAGAAAGGACTAAAAGATAAAAAATGAACAAGTCACTAAGAAAAGGATACGAGGCGACGCAAAACCATCAACGGTGGCATCCTTTCTGCAGCACGTTTCTCCTGATGGAAATTGGTCTCCGTAGTTTACGCACAGGAAGTGCTCATCTGCGCGTATTGCAGGATGTGAGACCTGATACAAGCGTCTCAGGAGACTCGTGCAGATATGTTTAAGGCCAGGTGTGAGCGGGACCTTTATCAGGGAAACAACAGTTTGTGAGATGTTGCCAAACGTTCTCACATTGAAAGCAGATGTTTTCTTACCAAAGAAAAACAGACTGGTCCAGACTCGCTGAACATCGCCTGAGAATTAATTTTGTTCTGCATTTTCAAAAGTTGAGAGGTAGAAGTGTAAGAACAGGCTATTTGTATAACCTGCAGAACTCACCGATGTTTCTCATTAAGAAAGATGGAGTGTTCTTTGATGCATGGAGCAGCAGGAGAGCTGGACTACAGTCAGCGTTAACTACGGAGGAAACATGACGGCATTATGGGCCAAATATCCTGCTGCGCTACGAGAGAAGACCTCAGGGAGTCCAACAATCTCACGTTCACGTCTCTTGATTGCAGCAACAAATCTTCATCTAGATTTAATCGAGGCAGATGTTGGCAGCAGTTTGAGTTTAAATATGAGACGTTCAGGGTCAGAGTCTGAGCTGCAGCTCGGCCTCCGCCTGACGCCTGTTTCTGCTGAGTAATCAGCGTTCACAGAGCCAAGTCCTCGCCTGGAACCAGATTAGTGTACATATTAAAAGTGGGTGTTTCTGTTCCTTCAGGAGCAGTCAGAGTACGGTGGCCGACAGATGCTCTACACAGGCCCAAACCCGTCCATCAGAGAAACTCGCTGCAGCTTCAGAGAGGATGCAGATCTAAAAACAAAAGGTTCCACATGAAGAAACATCTCCAGCAAACTTGACAACACATGCAGCGTTTACTAAAAGCTGCAGAACCCAAACGCTGCAGAAGCTCAAAAACAACGGAGACCAGGGGACACTAAAGAGTGACGCACAAAGCTGGGAGACCAGGGGACACTAAAGAGTGACGCACAAAGCTGGGAGACCAGGGGACACTAAAGAGTGACGCACAAAGCTGGGAGACCAGGGGACACTAAAGAGTGACGCACACAGCTGGGAGACCAGGGGACACTAAAGAGTGACGCACACAGCTGGGAGACCAGGGGACACTAAAGAGTGACGCACAAAGCTGGAGACCAGGGGATACTTAAGAGTGACGCACACAGCTGGGAGACCGGGGGACACTAAAGAGTGACGCACACATCTGGGAAACCAGGAGACACTAAAGAGTGACGCACACAGCTGGGACCGGAGCGCATGGTTCCTGCAGCTCTTAGTAGACGCTGCAGTCTCCTCAAGCTGCTGGAGATGTCTCTTCATGTGGAACATGTGTTTTTATATCTGCGTCCCCTCTGAAGCGGCAGCGAGTTTCTCCTGATGGAAGACTTTGGGGGTCTGCGTCTCTCGGCCTCCGTATCAGAGTAATGCAAACTGTGAAATGAAGGGAAGTGCAGAGATGTGTTAGTGACGACTCTCTGCACACACAGCTGTTACAACAGAACCCTCTTGTCCAGCATGCAACACGTCCCCCCACCCCCTTCCTCTCTTTCATTCTCTACGTCAAGTTATGCAAGTGCTTATTGTTCAAGGCATGCATAAACATCAATCTTTTTATATGCATGTCTTTTCGTATAAAAAGGTGAAAGCAGTGTTGGGTTAATAGTTGTTGGAATGCTGCTCTTCTTCTCTGGGTTCATACTGGCCAGCGCTGTGAACGCAGAGGTGCAGTACCCCGAAGCTTCTGGTACCGAATGCCCCAAAGACCCCACAGCGCTGTGAACGCAGAGGTGCAGTACCCCAAAGCTTCTGGTACCGAATGCCTCAATGACCCCACAGCGCTGTGAACGCAGAGGTGCAGTACCCCAAAGCTTCTGGTACCGAATGCCTCAATGACCCAACAGCACGTCCAATCGGCGAAGCCACTTTTGAACTATAGTCCATATGGGCATTGATGCTTTATGAGTCATCTGGTAGTTTCTATGTGCTGTGGACCCATTTCTAACACTTTGGGGTACTCAAACCTTTCCAATATGATCCGGCAAGTAGAATAACTAGTTTATTAATATATTAGTAATGTGTGTTTGCCTCTTTATAAACATGTAACTGCATCTCCCCGCCGTGGGGGGAATAAAGCATCTCAGATTCTGATCCTTATTCACCCCCAAAATGAAAATGTTTCAGTAACTGACCCTGCGTCATCTTACATTGGGAGAAAGTTGTAGTTTGACTTACATGCCTCTATGGCGGACAAAGAATAAATACATGTCTTAATGAATTGATATACATGGGTGGTACGACAGCAAAACAATATATAAAAGATCAATCAATAAACTGTCAAACCACTTGTGCACTTCAATTATAATAGTAATATAATAACGACTTCACAAACACAGTTTTTAATTAAATGGCAATATGTAATCACTTCGCCTTGCAGGGTTGATTAGCGTGCACAGGTTTGTTTTGTGCGAGGCAAAGCTTACGGGTTTGTCAGTTTGTTAAATAACCCTTACAAAGTCTGCTTATGTCTTATTTTAAGTAAAGTCTGCCGTTCCTGTGCATGTATGAATAGATACTCCGACTCCGTGGATTATTAGCTCAATGCTGTCATAGATGTTCACTTCGTTGTGCGAGGCTAAGCTAACGGGCTGCTGGCAGTACCTTTACTGTTTTATAACACTCACACAGACAAGAAAAGTCTGCTGATTTCTTATTTTAAATGAAGTATGCTGTTCCTGTGCATGTTTTCATGTATGCTCAGGTATAAACTGGGATGAGTAGCAGAATTTTCTCCGATTTCCCACCTTTGAGCGAGGCCAAGTTATTGTAACAGTCTAACAGACTGCTCTCAGTGGGCCTTCAGTAAACTATTGAAAAGCACACAGTACACACTTTACACGTCTCTGTTCCAGTCAACGCAGACATGATGAAATGATGCGCACATTATGCCTAACAGCCTCTCAACAATCACAACAGCTGCTCAACAATCACAACAGTCAGCTATGAGGGTTAAATGCAGACGACATGTCCCGACACTGATCGATGAAGTCATCTATTATTAAACGTGTGTGCACTCTCATGTCGCTCTAAAATGACCCGAATAGTAACGCGCTCACTTGCAAATAAAGTCGATGCTACGAAGGAAGTTCATGACAGAAGTTTAGCTCAGGACATGTCATTGAACAACAACACCGATTGGCTGATGAATCTGTCAATAATGCTTATTACCAATCAAATGTGTTGTCTTTCAACAACAGGCGAGCAGTATCTGTTGCCTCCGCAACTCAAATAACTGTGAGGCGTTCAAGTGACTTTTAACTGTAGGACATTCCAGTCCCGCCTCAACACCTCACTTCATTTAGTAATTTTGAGGATATTAAAACGTATAACTAGATATGAATGAAAAACATGTTACACACACTTTATTGCATTAGTTAGAGGGCCAGCAGAGAAGGCCCTGCTGACGGCCCACCACTGTTCAAATCCACTTCTGTCATATAACGTGACAACAAAAGGAATAAGTGCATAACCACGCACTCTGGCAGTGACATGCCCTCTGTTCCCTCTGTGCAGGAAATGGAGGCTGAAGCAGTAATCTGACTCGCTGCGACACTCTGCTGCTTCTTAACAAGCCCCAGAGAGGAGGAGGAGGAGGAGAGGCGATGAGAAATGTTGGGCCGGGTTTCAGAGTTCACCCCCCCACACACACACCTCCTGCCAGCACTCCCTCACAGCAGTTTCCTCACAGATGTTGTGAAATCTAAACACAAGCTTTGAAAAAAACATTCATCCGTTTGTAACTTACAAATTATTTATCTAATATATCATATTCCAATGACTTGTATATAGACTCTCCTTGCACTATGTTTTATTATATTTGATTTGTAATTACTTGCACTATTTTGTCTGTTTCATTGTGTTGCACTGTTGGAGGAGCCTCAGATTGGCATTGACAAATCTACACTGTAGCTATTGTCAACAACAACAAGGATGTCACAAAGACTAACAGGAAAAGCAGAACCGACATGCACACAGGACTAATGAAACAAACAAGACACAGGTGAGGAGGGAGGAGGAAGCACAGGGGCAGCAGGGGAACACAATCAGGTAATCAGGCAGGAGGGACACAGAGACGGAAGCAGCAGACGGGGGGGGGTGAACACTTTTCAAACTACAACAGGAAACCAAAAGACAGATCGACACGGGACAAACATAAAACAGATCGTGACAGCTACGTACAAATTACAGTAAAAGCCTTGAATCTTGAAACAAGCGCTCTGCAGAGAATCAGCTTCTCTAGGATACCTACATTTACCAAAGTACTGTTCTTAAGTACACATTTAGTTATATATAAGTGATACTTCTATTCAACTACATATCAGGGGTTAGCATTTACTCTGCAGGTTCAGAAAATTGATTGACCTGAAGTGCAGTTCACTTCAGAACCAGATCTGGGTACTCCTTCCTCGATGGGGGCATTTCATACATTTAAAGAACAAATGAAGTGAAGCGAACACACGATGCACGTCTGGAGCCTCGCAGCCCAGCAGGACTCACAGAGCCATGGGGGAGAGCACAGTGTGGGGGGTCCACTGGAGAACCAGACAACAACACAAGCTGCCGTCACACAGACCACGAGGAGGTCTCAGAGCCGGCAGCTCTGAAGCGGCTGATTTCACTCATGAGACCTGCACTACGTATCGTACTCTGATCTTAGTATTGTTTTTGTTTTTTGTCCTATGTGCTTTATATATATGTTGCATTGATGCAGGAGCTCGGGACCTACGGTTTGCATTGCCATGACTACGTTTAGCTGCATATGATAATAAAAACCCTTGAATTTTAGAAATAGGAAAGTGAGGTGAGTTTTGTCTGCCTCGGAAGTTCATGACGAGAAACACTTCAGTATCTAAATACATCCACTTTTCTTCTTCTTCTTCTTCTTCTTCTTCTTCTTCTTCTTTCTTCTTCTTCTTCTTCTTCTTCTCTTCTTCTTCTTCTCTTCTTCTTCTTCTTCTTCTTTCTTCTTCTTCTTCTTCTCTTCTTCTTTCTTCTTCTTCTCTTCTTCTTCTTATAGATGCATGATCTTTTCAATCATTTGTACTGTCAATGTTTTCAATGTATTACCTTTTTTATTTGATGACACCTATTGTACGTCTGTCCGGAGAGCGATCCTCCTCCGTTGCTCCCCCCCGAGGATCTCCCGTTAACTTTGGGGTTCTTTGGGAGTTTCTGTTGTCTGATATGAGGTTTAGCGACAGAGGGTTTTTCATATTCAGTATATTTCCAGCTCTCCACCACAGCCGATGGCGGAGCTATCCTTCTTGATGTGAAGTGATGCGATAAGATTTTTATTACAAGCAGTGATGGATGATTGGATCAATTACAAATCTAACTCGTGAGGACAAATATAATATGATAATTTTAAATAGAATGCCTTTACTCTTTCCACACTGGCCCAGTAGCTGCCAGGTAAACGTGTGAGTAAATGAGAAGTTTCTTTATATAGTGGTGCTGTCAGTTTTGAAGGAAAATGGCTGCAGTACATCCACACACACATACACACACACACACACGCACGCACACACACACACACACACACACACCACACACACACCACACACACACACCCACACACACAACACACACGCACACACACCACACCCCCAGCCTCGTTGTGTTTACACCTCAGTGTCAACATCTGTTTACATTTCACCCAAACAAAAGCTGAAAGCAGATTCCAGATTAAGGCCGACGGCTGCTGTAGAACTGACAGAGAGCAGGACCCTCTTAACCCCACACACACACACACAACACCACACACACACACACACACCACACACACATACACACCACACACGCACACACACACACCACACACACACAAACACACACACGCACGCACGCACGCACGCACACACACACACACCACACACACACCACACCACACACACACGCAGAAGGTTTACCAGGTTGATACAACTTAAAAAAGTAAGCACCTTAGTCTTTAGAAAAACTGTGTGGAAACTTCAAAGAAAAACAACAACAGTTATTGAAAAAGATGATAAAGTGCATTATATTATCACAATAATTACAAGCATAGAACATTAACAGTTTTAAACATTGTATTACTTCCGGCTTACTCTAGAGATGGTCTGTTCCAAATGTGGTGATGATTGAACAACATCTTTGGAAGGAGTAGCAAAAATACAGATTTGGAAGAATTAAAAATGGCAAGAAATCAAGGTTTACGTATATGGATATATTCGTCTAAACTATATCTGTGCATAAAGTTCAAAAGTTACAGGACAAAACGCCATCGGGCCAAATTGCACCAAATGTCCCACCTCAATTGGGTCTCTAGGCAAGGCACGTTTATTTTAAATGTAACTTATTTAGTTGTTTTTCATTATCTGAGCCAGTGGTAGCATGTAGATGTTGAAGAGAAGAGGCCCCAGGATGGAGCCTTGAGGAACCCACATGTCTCCATCTCTCTAACAATACACAGAACAGTAGATGGAATAAAACAGTTATTGAGACGATTGCTTTTACAATTACATCAATTGAAGACAAACGCTAAAAAGATAAAGCAACATAACGTCAATGTCATTCTCCTTGAGTAGTTTAGTCCAAAGCCACTTTAACCCTCCACAGTAGGTTTTACACAGAATCCTAATCACTAAAGTATTGTTTTAAACTTCAAATCCACATTAATTTATTTATCAAACTGTGATCACTGGCGCCTCAGGAAGAGTCTGATGTGTGCTGGTGGTTTCCCCATTAACTCAAACTGATGATGTACGATGTAACGGAGGAAGAGTCAGGGGTCAGGAAGTTATTTTAGGGTCACAGGGTCGTTCAAGGTCAAATACACCCGTACAGCTAATACAGTTACCAAGCAGACAACACATAATCAAAATCATTTTCTATATGCACGAAACAGATTAAAAAACAGTAAAAAAAAGGAAAAATATCTGAAGTCTCCTCAAGAAACATTTGAATAATTCTGTCTAGTAGATTTCTCCTGAATCCACTAAAGGTTAGCATTACATAACGCCTCATGAGCATATTTAAACATTACAGTTCAGAAAACATGTTGTATAAATAAAGTAATATTCAAAAGAAACCAGCCAATCACAGCACAGTGAGACCAGCCAATCACAGCACTGGTATATAAAGACATCTATTTCTTTAGAAACATGATTTTTGTATTTTATATTTATGTTTCTCCTCTATGCAACAACACACCAAACAAATTCCTTGCATGTGTAAAAACGGGCAGTAAACCGGATCCTGAATCTGATATTATAAGTATTTTTTAAGGTAAATTAAAACATTTGGAAGATTTCCGATTAACAAATCTATCTTGATTGTTTGTTTATTCTTTAATCCGAATATACCGTCAGTTCATCCTGTTTTCACTTCCTGTTTGACATCAGAGGGAAGAAGGGACAGAGAAAGATTAATAAAATATGAACAGAGAGAAACATTGGCAGCTAAAAAGATTGAAGAGACCTGAAACAAGATGGAATTCAAAAGCATTTTTCGTTTTAAGATGAAACTTAATGTAGAATATCTTGATGAATGGAGGATATGGTTTCAATACTCACATCTCTTCTGTTGCTTGGCTCTGATCGTTCTGGTCATTGACCCTGTAGAGATGAACACAACCTTTCTTTGAGTCAGCTTCCGAGTCCTGACCTGATCTCATGCTTTACATCCCATCATATCTTCTCTGCAAACCATCATATCTTCTCTGCAAACACTACGACTGACTGCCACAGCTCTCCGCTAACAGGAAATAACTGCTCATTAGTCTAGAAACAAAACACATGACAGGAGAACCAAGCAGATTCACTCCTCTGTAAAATCCGCTAAAAAGTTGCTTACCTACTAAATATGTTGCATTGTAAACTCACATTATAATGTTTGTGGATTTATGAGATAAAATAATTTAAAAAACTGTAGTGATTGCTTGAAAAAAAACAAAAAACAAAACATTGATTGATGGTAGGATGATGAGTTGTGCTAAGCTAGGCTACGTCTGGAAGGAAGAACTGGAGGGATTACTCAGTGTGAGAACACATCAACTCCCCAACACAAACTGCTGAAGCAGCAGAGAGTCGACCCCTCACTGACCTGAGAGTCTCCAGTCTGCAGTCTGGACTCTCCAGAAGATCTCTCAGCAGCTTCACTCCTGAACCCTGCATGTAGTTCTGACTCAGGTCCAGATCTCTCAGATGGGAGGGGTTGGACGTCAGAGCTGAGATCAGAGCAGAACAGCTGATCCCTGACAACTTGCAACCCCTCAGACTGAATAAAGAGAACATGATGTTTAGTTTAAACTATTCAGTCAGTATCAGCATCATGGAGCTTCATGGAAATGTTGGAAAAGGCAAATACTGAATATAACCTTTATTATTTGATAGTTTTAATAGAAACATTCACAAGTGTGTCTTTTATATAAATTATTAAGAACACAGGGCTCAACGCTAAAGTGGTTGCCAGGCAACCAGGCATCAGCTTTTGGTTGCCAAACTGAAAATACAGTTGCCATTTTTAGTCACCTTATATTTTAAATAATTAAGATCCTATGCAGTTATACATCAACTTAATAATGAATATGTGACACAAAAGAATGTTCAAATGCTTTACAATAAGTAATTAACACAATTATTTGAAACCTAAGTGGTAGGAAACTTGTCCACCCTCAATTGCTGGTATACTAAATACCAGTAGTGCAGCTGTGGGCATGTTCTTCACAGATCCCTCACAAATGACTTGAGCAAGTCACTAGTTTCTTGGTCATCCGTTGTCTCCCTTTCAAATGTTGGTTTTCTTGACCTCTGTGCTGACCCCCACCATAGATCCACTGGCCCTTCAGCATTGAAGTCTTGACCTCTGTGCTGACCCCCACCATAGATCCACTGGCCCTTCAGCATTGAAGTCTTGACCTCTGTGCTGACCCCCACCATAGATCCACTGGCCCTTCAGCATTGAAGTCTTGACCTCTGTGCTGACCCCCACCATAGATCCACTGGCCCTTCAGCATTGAAGTCTTGACCTCTGTGCTGACCCCCACCATAGATCCACTGGCCCTTCAGCATTGAAGTCTTGACCTCTGTGCTGACCCCCACCATAGATCCACTGGCCCTTCAGCATTGAAGTCTTGACCTCTGTGCTGACCCCCACCATAGATCCACGGGCCCTTCAGCATTGAAGTCTTGGATTGGCCAGACTAATACATTTCTAATGTTAAATAAATGAAAACCATTCACAGATAAGAATTAGATATTAATTATTAATGCTTTAAATGACCTTTAATATGTCTAACTATATTTAAAATGTGTTAGCTTTTTATAGAAGTGATTACATTTGTATGCCAATATTTTCCTATGACAAAGTTTTGCTTTGCACTTTTATTTTGATAGTAATAAGGTCGGGACTCTTATTTTGAAGGAACTTTTACTGGAAGTGAATGGACAACGGAGCAGAATGCACATCTTTCGCCTCCCAAGACTTTACACATTTCCTCTTTGCTTTCGTTTGGGTTCATCTTGCGCTTTATCGTTTGAGATGTTGACGGGTTGGCCGAACTTTTTACCCCCACAGTCAAACAACTTAATTTGCTTCGCCATTTTTTGTAAAACAAACACACGAGTACGCGAGTAAACGTCCATGGATTTCTGGCTCCGTAATCACACCAATGCACGTGCAACTTAAGTATCAGGTTCCGACTGGTCACAACAATAATTAAATATCACTCTTAATACAACAAATAATTAACATTTATCTATTTTGGGGTGCACATTTTGCTGTTGCTGTCCTTATTTCTTTATGTTAAACACTGGTTGCCACTGATGGCAAACAAAGGCCAAGAAGTGGTTGACATTTTTCTGAATGGTTGCCAATGGCAACCTGGCAACCGTTACTGTCGAGCCCTGGAACATGATGGAGAATGTAAGATGAATTTCAGGTGTTTAAGAGGTTCAGAGTGAATTATGCAGTGAAGGTTTGTTCTTGTTATATTTAAATGTATAGATCAACATGGCTCTGCCACAGTCAGTGAACTAAACAAGAGAAGAAGAAAGTAGACTTTAGCATTAAGATACTCAGTGTGGATCAGAGTGATATCAGCCTGGAGTCTGCAGCGCAGAGTCAACACAACTCTCTTAATCTCCGCACAGAAGTAAAAGAAGGAGAACTGACCTGAGAGTCTGCAGTCTGCAGTCTGGACTCTCCAGAAGATCTCTCAGCAGCTTCACTCCTGAATCCTGCAGATTGTTGTCACTCAGGTCCAGATGTCTCAGATGGGAGGGGTTGGACTTCAGAGCAGAGACCAGAGCAGCACAGCTGATCTCTGACAACCAGCAGCCCCTCAGTCTGAATAAAGAAAACATGATGTAAGTTTCAAGGTTTAATAATCTGTTCAGAGCTGAAGAAGGTTTGGATGTCAGAGTCAAGAAAGATATAGATCCAGTGGCGGCCAGCCCATAGGGGTGCTAGGGGCGGTGCCCCCCCTCTTCCCACATCAAAAAAAAAAAAAAAAATTAAAAAAATATATTTTTTATTTTTATTTTTAATAAACAAGGTCAATATTATATCATTGGTATGCACAGCGCCCAGACGAGAGTGCAGCAAGTGCAGCAGAAGCCAACTGTTGATATCTTTAAACTATGCCGCCAAAACATCAAATCAAATCAAGTTTTATTTATATAGCACATTTATAAACGATTTTTGGTGGAGCCAAAGTGCTGTACATAACATAAAAATAGCCTACAGTAGAGACACTTTACAGCAAATACAACAGCACAGATTGTTCAGAGTATCAGTATGAGAAAAACGACACCCTCTATCCTTAGAAACATAATTTCAGCCAATCAGCGTCGTCAAATCTGATGGTCACAGGGTGCCTACGTCAGCGCCCGGTGCAGTCTGTGAGTTGTTTGGACTCGTATCCAAGGAGACAAAACAGGAAGCTGTCATTAGCAGCTAATAGGAAAACTCCGTTTTTGACATAAAAATGGAATTATGGATTATCAATACTTTTTCAAAGTGACAGACACATTGGATTAAGCTATGGATTAACCTTCAGCCGCGTTTCTCGTTTCTGATCAGAATGACAGCAAAAGGTGAGCATAGCTCCGTGTTGGCTCCCTAAAGCTACGTCGTGTGATGTCTGTATTTGCTTCCCCTGTCGCGAGTTCTGATCGCTCAGTGATGATACTAATATTTCTAGAATCTGTGGAATCTCAGCTTGTTAGCATAAGCTTGTTTGTGCATATCCGATAAGTATATCAATCGATTTATACCTAGAGTGCGTTAGCATTTTTTCGCTCAGGGCTCATTTAGACACTTCTTGTGAGACTTGTGTTTTGTTTCGGTAAACATGGTTCATATCGTCAGGTAGTTGAGTTTCTTCCCGTTAAATGAGCAGGACACATGAATAGTTTATTACATTTTAAGAAGCCCCGAGACACAGTTTAGTGAGAATAAAAACGGGGGGGGAAAAGCCCTTAACAGGTTAAATGGGAATTAAATCATTTTAAGTAATTTTGAGTGTTCCCAAAGCCCTGGTGTTCTGCAGTTTGTGTGGGCCTACTGTACTGTTGCACAGTTTATACTGTGGAAAATATGTCCAGGACACGATGTTTGGAAGTTTTGGAAGATGCATAGATGCATAGCTAACCACACTGAAGATTATGGAGGTATTGATCAGTCTTCTCATATTTTTAAGCCTCAATTTGTCCTCCCCCCCCCCCCCCCCAAACTATACGCTTGCACTCAGATATATTGCTGCTTACAGATTTCCTGTGTTCCAGCTTAAAACCTTCTCCTCGCACTCAGGCTGTTTCTGTGCGCTCGTGAAATGTCTGCTCTCAGATTTCTTCTGTGCGCGCTCGGATCTTTTGTGCAACAACCCTGTCAAAATCCCTCAACCAATAGGAGGCCAGGTGTCCTTGCGGGTGCGTTCGCTTTACTTATTAGAGCGTCCTGTAAGGGCGGTTACTCTTTGGTTTATAAACTACCGCCCTCCACGGCTTTATAACATAACATGTACTTCACTTGTTTAATTTACAACTTTTTTTGGGGGGGAAAGCAAAGTTAGTATATATATATATACCAGCACCTTACATAATAGCTACGTTCAGTGGCGGACTGGGACTAGAAATCAGCCCGGGAATAAAATAAAAATAGTCCCTCCATTGCATTCTGCAAAAAACATAGTGCGAGGTGGTTGCTATGCAACAACAACAGCTAGCAAACATATTAGAAATCTGTAAGCAGCAATATATCTGAGTGCAAGCGTACAGTTTGAGCAGAAGCAGAGCAGATCTAAGCGCAAGCAGCACTATTTGAGTGCGAGGACAGGGTTTGAGGGAAATAAATCAATAAAGTATGCTCTCAAATTTAAAGACCACGCTCTTGAATAAATATAGGGAATAACCCCCATAAGCATCCCCCCGGACCCCCCTAGTATTGTTTGGTCACCATTTCTACAGCCTCACCTAAAATGTTTTCCACCAGCCGCCACTGTATAGATCCATGATAATCCGAGCTCAAACTGCAGCAGTTTTTCTCTCTCATCAAATCTTTAACAACTCCTTCATCTCCTTCACAGCTCATCAGTACTGAGAGCATCTTCACCGACTCATGGAGCACAGTGTGAGTCTGTGGAAGCTTAAACACTGTCCGTCACACATTCACCCTCTCTTTGTAATACAAATGTTTTTGAACTTCTTTGTTCTCAGGCTAATTCTTAGACAATTATAAATAAAAAATACAATGAACTACAGTAAGTGAACTGACCTGAGAGTCTCCAGTCTGCAGTCTGGACTCTCCAGAAGATCACTCAGCAGCTTCACTCCTGAACCCTTCAGATGGTTGTCACCCAGGTCCAGGTCTCTCAGATGGGAGGGGCTGGACTTCAGAGCTGAGACCAGAGAAGCACAGCTGATCTCTGACAACCAGCATTTCCTCAGACTGAATAAAGAAAACATGATGTAAGTTTAAACTATTCAGTCAGTATCAGCATCATGGAGCTTCATAAAATGTTTGGAAAAGGAAAATACTGAATATAATCTTTATTGTTTGATTGAAACATTTATTAATTTGTCTTTTCTATAATTAAAATAAAAACATGATGGAGACTGTAAGATGAATTTCAGGTGTTTAACCAGTTTAGCCCTGAGCCTGTTTTTCAGGTCTCAGGCTCGATTTGACATTCCCAGAACAAATGACCATATCTTCTAAAAGGGTTACATTAATAATCTTTGTTCTCAAAGTAATGATGAACCTGTGAGTTGGATGCAGAACAGTCAGAATCAATATAGATGTTTTTTATTTTAAAGTAAATTCAGATTGAACATAGTAAAAAACTGTAAATTATAGTGTCCGTCCAAATATTATTTTTTACTTATAGTGAAAACTAACCTTGGATGATGGTAAGGTAGACTAAAAGCTTTAGGAATCCAAAGCACAACATATAATAAGTACCCTGTATCAAGACTGATGCAAAACAAGTGACATTTGACCTTTTTAGAGAGGTTTAGCAAAACAAACTCCACCTCTGAGGTGATCTGGGTGGAAATGGGGGTTTTTACCGTTTCTCTGGAACCCATTGGTCGATTTTGGTGATTGACATCTCTTTCTGACCGTTAGAGCCAATAGAATCGAAGGGGAATCTCCCCTCTCACACACATGCTAAAACAAAAAGGTGTGGGCTTCGCGCACACAGTTTTGCACCAGAGTGAAGCTGTCTCTAGGTCTGACTTCTAGAAACGGAAAAGCAGGTTTATTGCTCATGGATTATCAAAAATCATTCAAAGGGACACAGACACATGGATTAACCTCTGGATTAACTTCAGCAGCGTTTCTATCGTTTAATGCCATTGAAGACCAGTTTTGACCAGACTACCACACAGGTGAGCCATGTTAGCGTTTTTAGCTACCTAGCGCCATATGTGTTGATGTGTGTTCTTGTTATTATCTCCGAGAGTTCGAAACATTGAGTGATCATGTATGTTCCCTTCGATTCTGTGTCCCCTCACGATGTGAAACGATGGGTTGGATGTGCAGCAAAGATACATAATAAGGTTTTGTGAGTGAATCTCGGTGCAGTAATCTGTTAGCCTTTTTCGCTCGTTGCTAATTCAGAGGCTCAGCGTTAGCATTGTGGGTTTTTAAAAAAATTATTTTTTAAATGATCAGTTAGATGAATTTCTTCCCCTTACATGGATATAAAACATTCATAGTTTATTAAATGAACATGCCCTCAGACACTGTTTCCTGCAAGATGTTGCCGCAGTGTCCCGGTACCGGGGTCTCTCGGGCTTAACAGGTTAAGGTCGCATTCACACTTATAGTCGCTTCTCTGGTGCACACCAGACGACTTGTTACATTGTTTCATTTTTCAGAAGGTTCGGTTTGCGTTCACACGGCAAAACTCAAACAGAGTATAAACTTTAAACACAAGTCATGTGCACGGAAATGCTGTTCAACCATTGGTCAGACATTAAGGGCCTACAAACGCAAATCCCGGCAATTTCTACCGGAGCCTCCGCCATGGAGCATCGGCAGGTCATTCTCATGCTGCTGCTGTTAATCTGGAGATCAACAGACTCTAACACATATAATGAGAGACGTTCAGCAGTAAGGAGGAGGTTTCACCGACGACAGGTGGCTCTGACTTTTATGTATAGTTGACAGAGCTTTTTTACTTTACACGACACTGTCCAACACTTAATTCTGCTTCACTCTTTTGCTAAAGATTGTAGTAGTAGTATCTATGCGTCACAAGAACATGGATGTCTTCCTATGTTTTGGTGCGGACTGCGTTCACCCCAGAGATGAACCGCTCCAGAGTTCACTTGCAAGTGGTCCGATACCACCTAGTCCGGTTGTTTAGTTCAGTGGTTCTCAAACTTTTTTCCATAATGTACCCCCTTTGAAAAAAATATTCCGCCAAGTACCCCCCTGATCAGCGCAAAAACTATTTGTTAGGGGGAAAATGCCTATATAAAGAGGTACAGTACAGCGCTGCATCATCAGTGTCTGATTTATTAAAACAACAACCTTGTAACTGAGAAACACTTAAATGCTACGTTTCAAATGTTTCCACCGACAATGTGGAATTTATTGGCTACATATTACACAGATTATGCACAGCGGGAGCAGCAATAACCGTCAAATAATAATTCAGACAGGGGAGCTCCGCAACCGCCTGCCTGCCGCTAGGGGGTGCTGCAGCGCCCTCAGCACCCCCCCCCCCTTCCCGCACCCATGGTCACAACAGCCGCCACTGAAGAGGAGGAGCCAAATGAGATATATAGTCAGGTGACAGAGCTTTGTGGTGTCTCTTCTGCACGGCCGCGACTGCGAGAGGGAGCTGCAGCTTCCCTCTCTCTCTCTGAACCATCTTCTGCTTGTAACATTACCGCGCCATTTTAATTAAAGTACCCATTTGAACCTTATGCGAGAGACTCTATTGGTCTCATTTATCCTAAGCTTCTCTCCTGGGACGCGAGAATAACCAATACTCTAATGGTTGCTAAACCTCTCTCACTTGTTTTGCATCAATCTTGGGGTACTGACTATATGGTATAGTTTGGATTCCTAAAGCTTTTAGTCTACTATCCCATCATTCAAGGGTGGTTTTCACTTTAAGTAATGTTTTATTTTTGGACGGACACTACAATTTCATTTTTTTTACTATGTTCAATCTGAATTTACTTTACAATAAAACAATAATATATTGATTCTGACTTTTCTTCATCCAACTCACAGGTTTATCCTTGCTTTGAGAAAAAAGATGATTAATGTACTCCTTTTAGAAGTGAAGTTATAGTAATTTGTTCTGGGAATGTCATTTTCGAGCCTGAAGCCTGAAAAACAGGCTTGGGGCTTAACAGGTTAAGAGTCAATTATGCAGTGAAGGATTTTTCTTGTTGTATTTAAATTTAAATAGCAGCATGGCTCTGCCACAGTCAGTGAAATAAACCACAGAACAAGAAAGCAGACTTTAGCATTAAGATACTTAGTGTGGATCACAGTAATATCAGCCTGATGTCTGCAGCTCAGAGTCAACACAACTCTAGAGATGGATAACTGACCTGAGAGTCTCCAGTCTGCAGTCTGGACTCTCCAGAAGATCTCTCAGCAGCTCCACTCCTGAATCCTGCAGATCGTTGTAACTCAGGTCCAGATCCCTCATATGGGAGGGGTTGGACTTCAAAGCTGAGACCAGAGCAGCACAGCTGATCTTTGACAACCTGCAGCTCTTCAGTCTGAATAAAGAAAATATGATGTAAGTTTCAAGGTTTAATAACCTCTTCAGAGCTGAAGAAGGTTTAGATGTCAGAGAGAAGAAAGATGTAGTTCCATGATAATCCAAGGTTTAACTATATGGGCGGTGCTGGCGAAGTCTATACTTGGTTTAAGAACTGGAATGTCACCGGTTCAATTACCCAACATACCTAGTGCTACCGAGGTGTCCCTGAGCAAGGCACCATTCCCTACACTGCTCCCCGGGTGCAGTGCATTATGGCAGCCTACTGCTCCTAACACTGGGATGGGTCGAATGCAGAATGTAAATGTCCCCTCTGTGGTTTGATTAAGGGTTCCTTCTTCTCTTCTTCTATACTCTATGAAGTACAGTCAGTGAACTGACCTGAGAGACTGCAGTCTGCAGTTTGGACTCTTTAGTCCAGAACTCAGCAGCTTCACTCCTGAATCCTGCAGAACGTTCTCACTCAGGTCCAGATCTCTCAGATGGGAGGGGTCAGACTTCAGAGCTGAGGCCAGAGCAGCACAGCTGATCTCTGAGAGTCCAACGCCAGTAAAACTGTCATGACAGATATAACAGTGAGTTATTTACAAAAATATGTAACATCATATTAACTTCATGCATTTGATGAAAACATTAGACCCACCAGGTTCTGATTAACATTCACTGTTAGTCCACTTCATATATTATTGAGTTTTTTATGTTCATTTTCAGCCTGACAGATCTTACTTTAAACTCTTGAGCATTGTGGTAAAACAGATCGGGTATAATGATGACGAAACTACAATACTGTTATAATAACTTCAATGCATTCACTGTAACTGTAAAATACTGCTGTTGTGATCAAATGCTGCTTTGATAAAACCCCAACCAAAACCTCTTAAGTGCTCCATTTGATGACATAACCAAAAGGAATATGAAGAAAATAAAAAACGGCAACATTTAAATAGTAATAAACAAAATAACATTCAATTTATTTTGCTCTCACGGTTTGTGTTTATTTAAAGAAGTAAACTTCTGATCTACACTCATTTATGAAGTGAATCACATGTGGACATACTTGGCCTTTCTGAAGTTCCTCACAGCTGGAATCAGTCTCAGTCGTCCCTCCTCTGATGTGTTGTACTTCTTCAGGTCCAACTCATCCAGAACCTCCTCTGACATCTGCAGCATGTGGGCCAGAGCAGAGCAGTGGATCTCAGAGAGTTCCTTCTCTGATCTGTTCCCTGACTTCATGAACTCTGTGATCTCCTGATGTACTGAGTGGTCCTTCATCTCTGTCAGGCAGTGGAAGATGTTGATGCTCCTGTCCGGAGAGATTTCATCACTGCTCATCTCCTTCAGGTTCTTGATGGCTCTTTGGATGATTTCCGGACGGTTGTCTGTGCGACCCAGCTGGCCTCTGAATAGTCTCTGGATAATATCTGGACGCTTGTCTGTGGGACCCAGCAGGCCTCCTAAGAGACTCTGGTTGGACTCCAGAGAGAGGCCGTGGAGAAAGCGGACAAACAGGTCCAGGTGACCATTTCTACTTCTCAGGGATTTCTGCATGGCTCTCTTGAGGAAGACATCCAGGGATGGGTACTCCTGATCCCTCTTCAGGAAGTCCTTCAGTACCGCTGTGTCTCTGTTGGTGTAACAGTGCAACACGTAGACTGCAGCCAGAAACTCCTGAACGCTCAGATGAACAAAGCAGTAGACGGTTTTCTGGAAGATCACACTCTCTCTTTTGAAGATCTCTGTACATACTCCTGAGTGCACCAAGGCCTCGGTGACACCAAGGCCACAGCGCTGCAGGTCTTCTTGGTAGAACATGATGTCTCCTTTCTCCAGATGTTCAAACGCCAGCCTCCCCAGCTTCAGAAGAACCTCCCTGTCAGCCTTCGTCAGCTGCTGTGGACTCGTCTCATGTCCCTCTTCATACTTCTGCTTCTTCCTCTGTGTCTGGACCAGCAGGAAGTGTGAGTACATGTCAGTGAGGGTTTTGGGCAGCTCTCCTCTCTGGTCTGTAGTCAACATGTGGTCCAGAACTGCAGCAGTGATCCAGCAGAAGACTGGGATCATGCACATGATGTGGAGGCTCCTGGAGCCCTTGATGTGAGAGATGATTCTGCTGGACAGCTCTTCATCACTCGATCTCCTCCTGAAGTACTCCTCCTTCTGGGCGTCAGTGAAGCCTCGTACTTCTGTTACCCTGTCCACACACTCAGGAGGGATCTGATTGGCCGCTGCAGGTCTGGAAGTTATCCAGATGAGAGCCGAGGGAAGCAGCTTCCCCCTGATGAGGTTTGTCAGCAGCACGTTCACTGAGGACGGCTGTGAGACATCAGACACAACCTCACTGTTTCTGAAGTCCAGAGAAAGTCTGCTTTCATCCAGGCCGTCAAAGATGAGCAGCACTTTGCAGACAGCCAGCTGCTCTGCTGTGACCTTCTGTAAGGTTGGATGGAAGACATGGAGCAGCCGGAGAAGACTGTACTGCTCACCTTTGATCAGGTTCAGCTCCCTGAAGGAGAGCGGGATCACCAGACGGACATCTTGGTTTCCCAAACCCTCGGCCCAGTCCAGAGTGAACTTCTGCACTGAGAAGGTTTTTCCAACTCCAGCGACTCCGTTGGTCAGGACCGCTCTGATGGGAGTCTGCTGGTCAGGTGAGGCTTTAAAGATGTCCTGGCACTTGATTGGAGTGTCATGGAGGGTCTTCTTCTTGGAAGCTGTCTCCAGCTGCCTCACCTCGTGTTGGGTATTAACCTCTTCGCTCTGGCCTTGTGTGATGTAGAGCTCAGTGAAGATGCTGTTGAGGAGGGTTTCACTTGTATCAGTTCCTTCAGTCACACGTTCACATCTCCTCCTCAGACTGAGCCGATGTTCATCCAAAACGCCCTGCAGACCACGTTCTGCTGGAAGAGAGGAACACGAATAGATTAATGAAAGTGGTTCAAAATCACAAAACAATTATCAGGATCAATTATTTCTCAGAAATGAAAACACCAACAGACAGAGGTTGAGAATTACTTTGTATAATGCTGCATCCATCTCCACACCGGGGACAGGAGGAGTCTCCTGATGGAGGTCGCTGCTCCCAGTATGAGGTGATGCACTGTCTGCAGAACCAGTGTCCACAGCTGGTAGAGACTGGATCCTTCAGGACGTCCTGACACAGAGCACAGCTGGACAGCTGCTCCTCCACAGGAACAGGATGATTCCTCTTCTCTCTGTGGAGATAAACACAATCTTTATGACAGTTTACATTACTGGTGGAGGATTTCACCAATCGCTCTAG
Organism: Chaenocephalus aceratus; assembly: GCA_023974075.1. Lineage (NCBI taxonomy): Eukaryota > Metazoa > Chordata > Actinopteri > Perciformes > Channichthyidae > Chaenocephalus > Chaenocephalus aceratus. The sequence goes on along the minus strand of JAMFTG010000367.1, from coordinate 57,873 downwards.
TTTGATACAACAAAAGGCCTTTATGAATGGGGGTTTCAAAGGCACTCCCAGGCCAGCGTGGGTCCCTCCCCATAACTGACCTCTCCTTATACCTAAGGGAAATGCCTTCCACCCTCGTGAGAAAACCTATGTTGGGAGCTTATATTAACAATATCCTTCATTCGATCATAACCTCGCTTTCTGACCATAGGTGAGGGTAGGATGAAGATGGACCGGTAGATGGAGAGCTTTGCCTCCTTGCTTTCGCTTTAACCTTGTCAAAGTTCCCACTCATTCCCTACTCGGAGTGGACAGTCCATCGGTTTCCTGCTAAGAACCATGGCCTCAGATTTAAAGGTGCTGGTCTTCATCCCCGTAGCTTCACACTAGTCTGCAAACCGATCCAGTGAGAGCTGAAGGTCGCAGACCGTTAATGCCATCAGAACCACATCATCGTGATGCAATCCTTGGCTCAATGAACTGCAGACCCCCTTCCCTCACGACTACGCCTTGAGATCCTGGGCATGAATATCACAAACAGGATTGGTGACAGAGCGCAGCGCTGGTGGAGGCCAACCCTCCAAGGAAATAAGTCCAACTTACTGCCGGGGGCCTCAAAACAGCTCTCGCTTTGGGAGTACAGAGATTGGATGGCCCCCATTAGTGACCCCTTCACCCCATACTCCCGCAGCACCTCCCACAGTATCTTCCTGGGAACCCGGTCACACACCTTCTCCAAATCCACAAAACACATGTAGACGGGATAAGCGTACACCCAGGCCCCTTCCAGAATCCTTGCGAGACTACAAAGTTGGTCCGTCGTTCCACGACCAGGACGGAATCCGCATTGTTCCTCCTCAATCTGTGGTTCGACAATCGGCCTGACCCTCCTTTGCAGCAGTTTAGAGTGAACTATCCCGTGGAAGCTGAGTAATATGATGCCTCTGTAGTTGGCACCGACCCTCAGCATGATCCCCCTTTTTGAAAGGGGGAACCGCCACCCCGTCCTGCCACCCCGTCCTGCCACTCCTTAGGTACTGCCCCCGACTTCCAGGTAATGTTGAGACGTGTCAACCATGAAAGTCTCTCAACACCCAGAGCCATTCATATTTCTAGACGGATCTCTTCAATCCCAAGGGCTTTGCCACCTTGGAGTTCTTTATATTAGTGACCTTGTCCTGGGATATTACCCACCGTCATCCTCCAGCTCTGCCTCTACATGTCGAGTTCAGGAGTTCCTTCCAACGCCTCTAGACCCTTCTAGTTGAGGTCAACAGCGTCCCATCCTTACTATGTACAGCTTGGATTGTTCTCTTCATTCAGGGCTGGGTAGCCTTCCTTCCTCCTCTGTTTGATGGTGTCTTTTCCTTGCTCCTTCTCCCTTCGCATGGTTCCCTCTCCATGAATCCGCAATCAATTTACTACTATCACAAATAAACATCTTAAAAATATATTTTAAAAATTCGTTTTGGCCCAGTGGGGTCAGGCAGAAACCCTGGACCTGAATAGGTACATATGAAGATTTTGTTGGACGAAATATTTTTTATAAATAATTCGTTTTTATAAAACTATTTTTCGGCTCCTTCACCTCTCTGGGGGGTAAGGAGCTGGAGCTTGTGCGGGAGGCAGAGCGTTACCAGTTGGATCTGGTGGGGAGGCAGAGCGTTACCAGTTGGATCTGGTGGGGAGGCAGAGCGTTACCAGTTGGATCTGGTGGGAGGCAGAGCGTTACCAGTTGGATCTGGTGGGGAGGCAGAGCGTTACCAGTTGGATCTGGTGGGGAGGCAGAGCGTTACCAGTTGGATCTGGTGGGGAGGCAGAGCGTTACCAGTTGGATCTGGTGGGGAGGCAGAGCGTTACCAGTTGGATCTGGTGGGGCTCACCTCTACGCACAGGCTCTGGAACCTTACTTCTGGATAGGGGTTGGACTCTATTTTTCTCCTGAGGCGCCGGGCGGGTGCGGGGATACTCACAAGTCCCCGGTTGGGTGCTGCTTTGTTGGAGTTTACCCCAGTGGACGAAAGGGTCGCCTCCCTACGCCTGCGGGTTATGGGGGGGGGGGGGGGGGAATTCTGACTGTTGTGTGTGCTTATGAACCAAACAGCAGTTCAGAGTATTCGGCCTTGATCCCTGAAAAGAGTCCTGTATGGGGCTCCTGAAGGGTACTCCATAGTCTAGCTGGGAGACTTCAACGCAAGGTGGGCAATGATTGGGACACTTGGAGGGGTGTGATTGGGAGGAACGGCCCCCCTGATCTGACCCAGAGTGGTGGTTTGTTACTGGACTACTCTGCTAGTCATGGAATGGCCATAACAAACACCATGTTCGAACATAAGTGTACGTGGTACCAGAGCACCCTAGGCAGAAGGTCTATGATTGATTTTGTTATCGTATCATCGGACCTGAGGCCGTATGTTTTGGACACTCTGGTAAAGAGAGGGGCGGAGTTGTCAACTGATCACCATCTGGTGGTGAGTTGGGTCGAGTGGCGGGGGAAGCTTCTGGACAGACCTGGTAAGCCCAAACGTGTAGTGCGGGTGGACTGGGAATGTCTGGAGGAGTCCCAAGTCCAGAGGCCTTCAACTCACACCTCCGGCAGACATTTTCAGGCATCCCTGTGGAGGCTGGGGACATTGAACCAGAGTTGGCGGTGTTCAAAGCCTCTATTGCGGAAGCCGCAGCGGGGAGCTGTGGTCTCAAGGTCTTAGGTGCCTCAAGGTAACCCTTGAACCTCCTGCTGGACACCGGTGGTCAGGGAAGCCGTCCGACTGAAGAAGGAGGCCTTCCTGGATATGTTATCCTGGGGGAGTCCTGAGGCAGTTGCAAGGTACCGGCGGGCCCGAAGTGAAATATCTTTGAATAACGGTTACTGCGTTTCTTTACTGTACTCTACTGCGTTTTAACTGTACTTTACTTTTACTGTAATCTGCTTTGCTTCTTTACTGACTTCAAATGTGTTTCTTTGCTGTAAACAACTGTGATTATTCCTGAACTGCACTCATGTAGTTATTAACACTAGAACCGCCAGAGGTCGCTGTATACCTATATCCGTCAACGGGTAAAGTTTACCCGCTATTGATTTCCAAGGTACAATGTACCATACAGAACAGTGAGTTTTGATCGCACAGGGATGACATGTATACCAATATAATCTGTGGACTCTCAGTTTTTCATATTATATGTGACCTGCTCTATCGAAATCAGTCGTAAGTCGCAACGGCTCATTTCAGAATAAACGTGGATTTACGTAAAAAACAATTTTTTTCAGGGTTCGGGTGTTTTGTTTGATTTTAAACAAACAAAGTCTTGGCTTTCAGAATATGAAACTTTTATTTCCAAAATCACACGATAAATACATTTTTGAAGCTCGTAAAGGGAAGATCACAGGCACCTCTCACTCGCACTCTGCTCTTCCAGCAGCGTCGCCCCCCTCCCTCCGGCTGAAATTATGAACGTAAGAGTATAGTAATCATAGATAACACGGCAGGGTCTGTTACAGTTTGTTTTCATCTGATTTAAATTAAACAAAGTCTTGGCTTTCAGAATATTAAACTTGTTTCGGCAAATTCAGATGGTAAATATAACTTTGAAGCTTGTAACGGCATAATTACAAGCGGAGAACGGAGTAATTTAACATCACAGCAGGCAGAACAACAGCCGGTGTTTCTCGTGAGGGTTTTCTCTGGGAAACAAACACAATACACACAAACGCAAAAATACACAAACACACACGCGTATACACACACACACTCGCGAGCTCCCCCTCCAAACGAAAATATCTTCCCTCCGTAGTATTTTGATCGCGAAATCAATAGCGCGAGGAGCGCTGCATTTCTATGAGGTAAATATTACCCGCTGGCGGAAATAGGTATAAATAGCCATTTTTTAGGCGATTTTCAATCTGACTTCATATTGACAATTTTTAACAACACAGGGTGTTACATAACAAACTTTCAGGAAAAGTCACGGACTGGGAGACGTTAATATTTTATTGAAAAAAAGTTACATACAATAAAAAAACAGCTGCGGGTAAAATGTACCCGTTGGCGGTTCTAGTGTTAAAGAACAGATTAGATAATCAGGTAACATAATCACTGAATCCTCTTCAGGTCGGTTTAGAGTAGAAACAGACTCTTACTCTGTGTCTGAGGGTGCAGGTTCATCACTGAAGTACAGAGGAGAGCCTTTAGACTGGTCACTCTTCAGAGACAGACAGCTGGAGAATGGAGACTCTGCTCTCTGTCTGTGGAAACAACACATGTTTTACACACATCATTAGTTCATTCAAAGAGCAGCTTTTTCACTGTCTGTTTAACCAATGACATATTTTTAGACTTGTTCTGAGTTTTGTTTTTTAGTTTGTGTTTGTGGGATGCTGTCGTTACAATTCCTTTGTGAAAGTTTTACATGTTTGTATTTTATTACCTTAACCCAACACAAAGTCCATCACGTTGAGTTGGATAACGATTTCCCTAGTAAATGATTTACTATTGCTGATGATGCCAAAGAGCAAGAGTTCAATCAAACTACTCTACTGTACTCTAAGATAGACTGTGTACGTAAAGTTATTACATTACATGCCGTTTGTTAGACGCTTTTATCCAAAGCGACGTACATTCAGTACTGTGGACAATCGCCGCAGGAGCAATTTGAGGTGAAGTGTCTCAGGGACACCACGACATGCTGACTGCAGTGGGACTCAAACTTGCTACCCCCTGATTCGAAGTCCAGCACTCTATCCACTGAGCCACAGCCGCCTTATAGAGTAAAGTCTATAGTAGAAACGGACTCTTACTCTGTGTCTGAGGGTCCAGGGTCGTTAATGAAGTCTGGAAGTGTTCCTTTAGACCGCTCACTCTTCAGAGACAGGCAGCTGGAGACTGGAGATCTGTCCTCTTCCTCGTCTTTTAAACCACTCATCTTCTCCATCTGAGAGATAAACCAGTAACACTGGAGACACACTTTGTATCGATGATTTTGTTTCCTACATAGAGTACACCAGTAAATAATGAATGTGTTTAAAAGCAGAGCCTGGTGTTAGCACTCACCCCGTTGCCCTCCTCCTCTCTGTCCAGGTGTAAGATGGCGTCTGGCAGTCTGACTTCATACGTTCACTTTGACGCCCTCACCTGTCTGCAGCTCCTCCCCTTGTTTCATAACCAGCCTGATCAGAGGAAGGTGAACATACAGGGATTATATTCAGTCAAATAGAAATAGACATTCGGCAAGTAAACATCCTGCATTTAAAAACTCACTTCAGTAAAAAGGCTTTACTTCTGAACCCTGACAACGGTCACACTCTTATCAAAATCTCCACTATCACTTCCACAAGATGGCGGAGAGACTGGTTGTGTGATTGAGAGGCTCTCCCAGGTCGGGCAAATTATCCCACTAAATGCAAATAACTCGACGTTTAAAGTAAGGAATGAGTGGGGTAAAAACACGGAGGAACAGTACAAATCGGAAAGGACCAGGCAAAGTGAAAAATCAACCGACAATGGATGAAACCCCCGAGCACGAGGCTAGCGCGCACGAGGCTAGCGAGCACGAGGCTAGCGAACACGAGGCTAGCGAACACGAGGCTAGCGAGCACGAGGCTAGCGAGCACGAGGCTAGCGAGCACGAGGCTAGCGAGCGCGAGGCTGGCGAACACGATGCTAGCAAACACGACGGCTCAGATGCACTGCGGGCAGGCTTTGCCGCCATTAGCAAATAAATGAAAGACCTTAAACTCGAACTACGACAAGAATTATCCACATTCAAAGACGAAATAAAGAAGGAGCTGAGGGAGGACAGAACAACAAAGAGCTGCAGGCGCAACGGGTGAGCATACCCGAGGCGCAAAAGCGCATATCAGCAGTGTTGGGAAAGTTCACTTTCTACATGAACTAGTTCAGTTCACAGTTCACACATTTTAAAATGAACTAGTTCAGTTCATAGTTCATAATTCAAAATGTTGAACTAAAGTTCATGGTTTCAAAAATGAACTAATTTATAGTTTATAGTTATTTTTTCAATACGTTGCTGCGAGCTATTATTTGTCTCCTGTACGATGTTAATGGGATTTGGGTGGTAGAGGATCTGTTTTGGCTCTCTTTTTTATTCGCCACTCGCACATACCGTGAAAGGCTAGTCGTGTGCTTATTCTCAATGTGCCGTTTAAGGTTTGTTGTCGACGTCGTCGATGTACGGACTTGCTTTTTCAAACCGGACGGACACAGTTTACAGGCAAATGTTTGATTTTTCCCGTCTGAGTCAGTACTGACTTTAACGTGAAACTCTTTTAAATGCTCATACGCCGATGCCGTAGAGTCTCACTCTGAGCGAGTGCTGCTGCAGCTGCTCTCGGCTTCGTCCATACTAATTCATTCATTCATTCAATGCTCGCCGGTTCCGCGGTTCCACATTGTTTGTTGTGAGGAGTCTGATATATTTAGTATATTTATATTTTAGTGCGACAGCCAGGGGTGACAGGCGCGTACGCGTCACAGGCAGCTTGCTGTTGCCAGATTGGGTAGTTTTCTGCATTATTTGGAAGCCTGTTTACGGTGTGTTTTAACTGGGTTTTCGGCTGAAAGGCATGAAATCTGGCACACTTTTGAACGCCGTTATACAGCGCTGAGAATGAACGCGTTCTCAATTACGTTCATCTAGCGGAAATACAGTACGTTCAGTTCACATTCGCCCAAAATATGAACGCGTTCATGAACGATCGTTCATTGAACGCGTTCAGGTACATCACTGCATATCAGATGTGGAAGAGTGGAAGACGGAGGTGAATGAAGTGATGTCGGTGATGATGGAGCAGACTCGATTGATGCAAGGAATATTGACTGATCTCGAGGGGAGATCGAGGAGAAACAACATCCAAGTGTTTTGCTTACCCGAGGGCACGGAGGGGAGCTCCACAGCCAAATACATGGAGTCACTTCTGAAAACCGAACTCGAAATACCCGAAGAAACTCGGCTCCAGATCCAGCGCGCTCACAGAGCACCGAGCCAAGGCTCTACTCCCAGATCAATCGTGGTGAATTTCCTCCAATAAAAGAGATGGTTTTAAAGAAGGCTTGGCAGAAAAAGATACACGCAGGGGGCAAACAAATATTTTTCGACCACGACTATCCTACAGCCGTGGTCCAGAAGCGACGTGCATTTTCAGGCATTAAAAAAATGCTGTAGGAAAAGGGAATCCGTTTCCAGACGCCGCTCACAAAAATACGGATCCACTGGAACACGGGAGTGAAGACCTATGATAATGCCAGGGAAGCCGCGCAGGACATGAAGGAAAGAGGACACACGGTGGACGTGCCCGGCGAGGATACGGAACCGGCGTGGGCGCGAGGACCCATGGAGTGGAAACGAGTGGCGGGCAGAGGGCGCGGCCCCGACTCCGGCACAGCTGACCGCGCAAGAGAAAAGCTGCAAAGCTATCAGTGGAAGTCCTAAAAAGTGTTACTGGAAGAAGGGCGGAACATCACGGATCAAAGAGGGCACATTCAGGTGAGCTGCGGGTGGGAAACATAACGATGTCTCAAGGGAGACTTTTTCGGATTCACTGCACTTAAAGACCTGAGATAACATTAAGAGTCCTGAATGGGATGTGTAGGATTACACAGAGGTGGGACCAAGTCATTGTTTTGCAAGTCCAAGTCAAGTCTCAAGTCTTTGCGCTCAAGTCAAGTCCAAGTCCTAAATGTTGACAAAACGAGTCATAAACAAGTCATTATGTGTTTTTCACCAAATGTAATGACATCCATCAACAGAATAATACTTAATAATCAAACTGCTCTTTATTAGTCACATTAATAATTTAAGAATCTATTTTCTCTCTGCTGGTAAAGTAACGTGTTTTTTTCTATTTTAAGAGGGATCAGTAAGGTAAGGCTACTGACGGTTTGATTCAGAAGGAGTTTAATGTATCAGATCCCTGATGTTGAGGTGACAGAATGTTTATCACTGTGTACAACATGTTGTGAGGGACCCACAATCTATCTTTGCAAGGGATAATGTGCAGCGAGGCGGTCTCTATGGGGAAGAGAACACCTGCATCTCGATCCCTCTGCAGGTGGTACTTTAACTATATTTTGATGCTAATACTTTTGTACTTTTACTTGTAACATTTTGAATGCAGGACTTTTTATTGTAACCGAGTATTCCTACACTCTGGTGCTTTTGTACTCAAGTACAAGATCTGAAATTCTCCCACCTCTGACAGTAAATCCTGAGTGGTTACCAAAATAAAGGTAACCAAAAAAGGTTATTTTCATTTTACAAATCCTGCACTCAGCTTATCTTTCTCCAGTATCATTTAAAAGCAGCCAGACGCTGCTTATTCTTTCGGTTTTTGCTCATTTCTTGACTTTTTCCGACGCACTTGCATTTAAATCCGTCTCCCCGTCGCTCTGTGCAGCTGGCCTGTACCACTACACCTGCTGTGCCCCCCACCCTTCTTTCACATAATGGTATGATCCTAGTGTGTCCTCGCATATGATTGGCCGCATGGTGGCCCAGCTAAATAAAGTCCCGCCCCTCACTGCAAGGATTCTCAGCAAGAGTAGGAGCGGCTGGAGATTCTGCTCTCCCAGACGGGAGTCTGCTCTTCTAACGGCAGCTCGCGACCGGCGTGTTGGAGACCTCTGAGTTAAATGATCAAGTCACCTCAAGTCAGAAGGCTCAAGTCCAAGTCAAGTCCCGAGTCATTGGTGTTCAAGTCCAAGTCGAGTCGCAAGTGTTTTGTGATTGTGTCGAGTCGAGTCTCAAGTCATCAAATTGGTGACTCGAGTCTGATTCGAGTCCAAGTCATGTGACTCGAGTCCACACCTCTGGGATTACATACAGGTTTCTTAAAATCACTACAAAGTAATAGACAGCGACTGGGAGAGGACGAGTGTTCTGAGTTGGACATGTCTAGACATTATGGAACCTCACAACGGAGGTACAGGTCTAGGGAGGGGCCCCCGTCAACGATGGAGGTCTTCTCTTTTTTGGGTTCAGTTGTGTTTCATTCGTTTTTTGTGTTTTTTATGTTTTTATTAGTGTCAGAAGGATAAAGGTAACCTCAAAGAAGGGTCAAGATGATATTTAAAGATCTGAAAATGGAGTCGCTTAATGTGAACGGGTTAAAAACATGCAGAGGAATGAAACTGAGCAATCTCATTCCTCTGCATGTTTTTAAAGCTAGGCTAAATGAAATGCTTGCTGATACAATGGGCACTTGTAAATGTCTATAACTATGTATCCTGTAAATATAATGTATAATGTCCTTTATTGTTTCATGTTTCATGTGGAACCTGTATGCTGCAGGTCTCCGTGAAAAAGAGATCTATGATCTCAATGGGACCAATCTGGTTAAATAAAGGTTTGAAATGAAATGAAATGAAACAATCCAGTAAAAAGGGCAAAGGTTATAGCTAAACTGAAACAGGAAAAAACACAGGTTAACTACCTACGAGAAACACATCTTACAGAGCAAGAGCATGAACAACTTAAAGAGATGGGATTTAAAAATACATTTTACAGTTCCTATAAAGGTGGTAGTAGGCGAGGAGTATCCATTCTTAAGGAAATAGGAGATAAAGAAGGGAGATACTTGTGAAGGGGAGAATAGAAGACGACCACATTAGTTCATGTCGCGCCCCTCCTGAAAGCAAAACAGATTTTCACAGGAATCTATTTGAGGAGCCCAGGAATCGGAAGGTATATTAATATGTTCTAGAAAGATCTCCTGAACTTCCCCACTCAATCTATCACGACCCGAGCAGTTCTACCAGAAGTCCAAGGTAAAGGCACAGGCCGGCGCATACCGCTCATGGAATCCCTCACCATATGAACTCTGACCCCTCAAGTGTACAAGTGCAGAGACGCCATGTGTCAGCTCCTTTTTAGAATAGTATTTCTTCTCTTCTCAGAGAAACACGGGTATGAAGAGAACAGCCAGGAACAGAGGAAGAGAGGCACAACGTGACTACGTGATACACTCTCCTAAATATTAAACGAGTAAGAGGTGAAGAAACACAAAGCCAGAAACTGAAAAGAAAAGGCACCATCATGCTTCCCCGTAGAATGGGGTGGAGATTATGAAGAGGGGACACGGGATACTGGTGAAGAGGGACAACAGTGAGAAGGCCCAACGTATCCAACGTACTAGCACTCTCCAAAGAGACAGGAAGTCAAAGTATACGCCGAGAGGCACAACGTGACTACGTAAATGCACTCTCCCGTGTAAATGAGTTCAAGGGAAAGGGGGTGAGAAACTAAACTAGTCAAAAGAAGGAAGTAGAGAGGCCTGAGTGCCCTCTCCTAGATTCAGGTAAAGAACTGGGGAACAAACAAGTACAGGAGGAAAGGCCCAACGAGTCAACGTCAACACACTCTCCTAATAGTTCAAGGTAAACGGGGGTAGGAAGAATATAGTGAGAAACAGAGCTGAAAGGCTTCCAAGAACGCTTCCCCTCTAGTCCAGGTGAACATGTAGGATAAGAAGCAGAGATAGAGCACAACAACCTCTCTCTTCGTCAGATGCACTCCCCCACTGGATAAGCGACTCTGTGCCCCGTCCCCCTCTACCGGACCTTAGATCCGCAGAGGGAGAGGGGAGGGACCAACCCCAAAAGGGGTTTAGGGATTTTTTAAAAACCCGCAGAGATCCAGAAATGGATGAAGAAGTAATTACAAACGGTTTATAAAACCAAGAGGTTTTAACATTACCATGAATCACAACCTGGATTCAACTCGCTCTAGGAAAAGTAGTAAAACTAAATTGTCCAAATATATACGTACTGCATTGGCAGAATTGGGAATAGTAGACATTTGGAGAGAACTACATCCACTCGAAAAGGATTACACTTTCTACTCACTCCCCATTTAGTCTATACAAGAATAGAGTACGTGTTCATTAATGCAGGGGACCGATTCAGAGCACTCAGACCACAGCACTTTATACCTGACGCTGAACTTAAATAAGCAGACAAGACAGACACATTGGCGACTTAATATAGGTATCTTGAACGATCCAGAATTTGTTGAGGCAGTCAAAAAGCAAATGAACAAGAAGAGAATGATAAGGGGAGGTCGGCCCAACCATCGATGGGATGCTTTAGAAGCAGTCATGCGTGGGGAGCTCATCTCAAGAACGGTATACCTGAAGAAAACGAGGCTCAAAATAAGATTGGAGAATTGAGAACTTTAGAGCAGCAACATAGACAACTCTAATGACCCAGAACTACTTAATCAAATTAAAGAAATAAGGAAAACAATGAATGAGATATTAGAGAATGAGGTAGAAATGAAATTGAGATTTGTGAAACAAACGTATTACGAGCATCAAAACGGTTAGCCAGACGAATAAGGGAAGAACAGCAGCAGAATGCAATCCACAAAATCAGGGACCCCACGACTAACACTTAGAATCTGAACCAGACAAGAGATATTCAAAAACTACTGCAACAAACTATACTCACAGCCAGCTGCAGCAGGGGAGGAAACAATTCAAACATGTTTCGACTCTCTAGACCTGCCAGCAATCGGGAGGGTACAACATCATATCATGAATTCGGATATCACAGGAAAATAACTTTATTTAAAAAATAATAAGGCACCAGGAAGTGACGGGTACCCTCCGAATGGTACAACATGTGTAAAAAGGAACTTATTCCGTTGTTACTAGCATCATTCAACGAAACTATAAAGAAGGGGATAACCCCCCCCCCCCCCCCATGGAAAGAGGCCATAATCACTGTTATCCCTGAAGATAACATTATAGGCCAATATTAATACGGAATTGTGATTATAAGATCTTCACAATAATGATCTCTAAGAGAATCGAGAATTTCATGACAGAACTGATAGACGAAGATCAATCAGGATTTATCAAGGGACGTCAAACACATGATAATATAAGAAGAACATTACATGTAATTCAAGAAGTAAAGAGAAAGGGGGAGAGTGCATTACTCCTCAGGCTGGACGCAGACAAAGCATTCGACAGCGTCAGCTGGAAGTTTCTCCATCTCTGTCTAGAAGCATTCGGCTTTAGCAAAGAATCAACTGCATTAAATCCCTGTATCAAGGTCCTATGGCAAGAATACAAATACATGGCAACCTTACAAATTGGTTTAAGCTAGAACGATCTACCCGGCAGGGGTGCTGCCTGTCCCCTACTCTATTTGCAATCTTTATTGAGCCCTTAGCTCAAGCAATTAGACAAGATGAGGAATAGAGGGGGTAGTGATTAAAGGCACAGAACACAGAAGTAGGACTATATGCTGACGACATATTGATCCAGCTGACGCAGCCTTCCACAACTTATGAAACTACTTGATTCATACGGCCATCTCTCGGGCTCTAAGCTCAACGTAGGACAAACCCAGGTGATGGCTATCAAGTATACCCCATCCTTCCTATTCAACAAGCATACAGACTCCGGTGGCGCGCAAAGGCAATACACTATTTAGGTGTGAATATAACAAGTGACGTAACGACACTAAATGAAGCGAACTGTAAGACTTTAAATCAGGAAATCCAGAGAGATGGAAAGATGGTCAGTTTTCACTCTAGATTTAGAGATTATTAAAATGAATATACTTCCAATAATGTTGTATATGTTACAATCTTTACCTGTCGAAACACCCCACTCACAATTCATAGAATGGACAAAATAATCTCAAGGTTCATTTGGGCGGGAAAGAAACCGAGGATAAAATACGCAACCCTCCAAGCACCTAAAGATAAAGGAGGGATGGCTCTACCGAATCTTCAAGAATATTACTACTACTACTATATCCCACGCATGATATCGAACAGAACTATGTTCAAAAGGAAGGAGGAAATGCTACGTAGACCCGATCACTACATTCACTCTTGAAACCTGGTTTACAGTGGATAGAAAATACAACTTGGAGAGAGATCAAAGTTCTCCGTTGGTTGACTTATGACTCGGAGTTTAAGCCTGGAATTTCCGATACAACATATAGACATTGGTCAGACAAGGGCATTACAGCAATCAGCACTATAATTGAGAGGGGTCAAATGAAAAGCTTTCAAAAACTTAAAGAGGAGTTCAATTTGAATAACCAGGATGTATTTAAGTTAAGAAGATAAACCCCACCGGCAGCACGAAATGAACAGAGTGGTTATAACATGGCGTAAAGCATAGAACAGTGTCTCTTGTAAAGGGATGTCAGCGCTGTACCGAGGTCTAGTCATGAACAGGAACACTTCTACACTGCATGTTCCAGATGACGGAGAGCAAGGTACTGTTGTCCGATGAAGACTGGTTTAATGTGTGTGCTGTCCAGCAAACCACCACCCGCTCAAGGAGGTGGAAAGAGTTTTGTTGGAAAAATATAATCCGATTTTTCATTCCTCCCAGGACTAAAAGTAAATACGCACGTACTCAGGAGGCATGCTGGAGACTGTGTGGGAGAGGAATGTTGGACATGCACATGTTGATGTAGAAGAGACATGAAGACGAGGGGACACATGTTGATGTAGAAGAGACATGAAGAAGAGGGGACACATGTTGATGTAGAAGAGACATGAAGAAGAGGGGACACATGTTGATGTAGAAGAGACATGAAGAAGAGGGGACACATGTTGATGTAGAAGAGACGTGAAGAAGAGAGGACACATGTTGATGTAGAAGAGACATGAAGAAGAGGGGACACGTGTTGATGTAGAAGAGACATGAAGAAGAGGGGACACGTGTTGATGTAGAAGAGACATGAAGAAGAGGGGACACGTGTTGATGTAGAAGAGACATGAAGAAGAGGGGACACGTGTTGATGTAGAAGAGACATGGAGAAGAGGGGACACGTGTTGATGTAGAAGAGACATGGAGAAGAGGGGACACGTGTTGATGTAGAAGAGACATGAAGAAGAGGGGACACGTGTTGATGTAGAAGAGACATGAAGAAGAGGGGACACGTGTTGATGTAGAAGAGACATGAGAAGAGGGGACACTGTTGATGTAGAAGAGACATGAAGAAGAGGGACACGTGTTGATGTAGAAGAGACATGAGGAAGAGGGGACACATGATGATGTAGAAGAGACATGAAGAAGAGGGGACACGTGTTGATGTAGAAGAGACATGGAGAAGAGGGGACACGTGTTTGATGTAGAAGAGACATGAAGAAGAGGGGACACATGTTGATGTAGAAGAGACATGAAGAAGAGGGGGACACATGTTGATGTAGAGGAGACATGGAGAAGAGGGGACACATGTTGATGTAGAAGAGACATGGAGAAGAGGGGACACATGTTGATGTAGAAGAGACATGGAGAAGAGGGGACACATGTTGATGTAGAGGAGACATGGAGAAGAGGGGACACATGTTTGATGTAGAAGAGACATGGAGAAGAGGGGACACATGTTGATGTAGAAGAGACATGGAGAAGAGGGGACACATGTTGATGTAGAAGAGACATGGGGAAGAGGGGACACATGTTGATGTAGAAGAGACATGGAGAAGAGGGGACACATGTTGATGTAGAGGAGACATGGAGAAGAGGGGACACATGTTGATGTAGAAGAGACATGGAGAAGAGGGGACACATGTTGATGTAGAAGAGACATGGAGAAGAGGGGACACATGTTGATGTAGAGGAGACATGGAGAAGAGGGGACACATGTTGATGTAGAAGAGACATGAAGAAGAGGGGACACATGTTGATGTAGAAGAGACATGAAGAAGAGGGGACACATGTTGATGTAGAAGAGACATGAAGAAGAGGGGACACATGTTGATGTAGAAGAGACATGAAGAAGAGGGGACACATGTTGATGTAGAAGAGACATGAAGAAGAGGGGACACATGTTGATGTAGAAGAGACATGAGAAGAGGGGACACATGTTGATGTAGAAGAGACATGAAGAAGAGGGGACACATGTTGATGTAGAAGAGACATGGAGAAGAGGGGACACATGTTGATGTAGAAGAGACATGGAGAAGAATGTGCGAAAATGAAGGGGTACTGGGATGATGTATGGACTGTGCTCAAGCGGATTTTGGGATATGAGGTCCCGAACACTTTTGAAGTACTTTATTTAGGAAACCTCACAAGGAGCATCGTTCAATACGGAGACCACGATCTTGTGCGTATACTGACAACGTCAACGGAAACGCAATCACCAGTCCTTGGCTGCAGGAGGAACCCCTGCAGCCAAGGACTGGTTGGAAGTGGTTGGAGAAATACTCCATATGGAAAGACTCACCCATGGGCTCAGAATGAAACTACCAGAATTTGAAAGTTCAAGTGGACTGCCTCCAAGAGCCTTCACTAAGTCACAGCGAACCCTGACCGTAGGTACATTATGTATAGATCATTCTTTGATCACTACTTTTGTTTGTTTTGTTTGTATTGTTTTTCCTGAAAATAATAAAAACTAAGTTTAAAAAAAAAAAATCTCCACTATCACTTGAATAAGATTACTGAAACTTTATTAACAGTTATTCACTATACCCTGAATTACGGTGAGAATTGAGCAACAGAATGAACGTTAAATTCATTCATAAGAATACTGTTACGTTCCCAATTGGCTAGGGGGAACAAAGGGAAGCGACACGACCAGTGGTATTGGTATTAATTATAGGTGATTTATTTATAAAGCAAGGTAAACAAAATGGCAGGCAGGCAGCCTGAAACAAACAAAAGGACCAAAAGGGCACAGGTTGACAGATAACCAAACTAAGGGAGGACTCAAAAGGAGTCTAAAGTCATACAGGGAAAATACATAGGAATATACTAAATAGAGAACAAAACAAAACCTCACTTCAAGAGGGTAATAACTAACAAATGGAGTCTACACAAAACACACAGCTAACCTAAAGGCAACAGTCACAAATCCTAATCTACTCTAAACACTAACTAACCTACTCTACCCTCTAACTAAGCTACCCTAGACACTCAACATTAAGCACATAAGTTGTCACTCGACACTGAACACATATGTTGCACCAAACACAGTCTGTAGTGTCCATGCCACACGAGCAAAAGGTATGAGGCGTCTGATCGCAGCAGAGCCTCCAGAGTGATGGTTGTCCGCAGCCTTTGTACTCCTCCCTAGCAGGTGTGCACCGGCTGTGCGCTGCGATTGGACGACGTCAATCCAATCCCCATCTTCAGAGGCGGACCAGGAGATGGGCAGCCAATGATGTTGGCGCAACCACACAGCTCATTTACATGAACACACACACAGCTGAAAACACTCACAGGCAGATTAATGAGCAGACAGACAGCATCCGTAACAAATACATTATATGAATAGATTGTCATTTAAAGTGAAAAGGCTGGTCCGCTGGTCAGGTGGCTCAACAGGTTGCTGGTCCCCATCGAGGCGAGCACGACTGTCGGTCGACTGAGACGATATTCAGTCAGCCCTCGTCACGCCTGTCACATGTCTTCAGTATAAACATGTGTGTGAAAGAAATGTGCAATAAATAACAGAAAAAAGGAAATAAAATATTTATGCAAACAAATGAAGTTTCAGTAAAAATGTAAATAAAAAAAGGAATTAAATCAAAATAATTATAAAAATAAGAATTTAAAATGTAAAAGAAAAATACAAATATTCCTAGAAACAAAAGAAGTTAAAGTAAAAATGTGCAATACATAGATACAATTAAACATAATTTATTAAAATGTAAAAGGTATTTTTCCTCAAATACATTTTTTCAAACTGGTGTCGGTCTGATGCTCTGATCGTAGCAGCCGTTCGTCTCCTTCTGTATTTGATGATTTCCTCTTTCCTTGTTTACACACCTCTCTGAGTAGTAACAAACAAAAGGTTATTTAATATGTCAGCCATAAACTGGAATACAAACACACATGTTTTAACCAAACGAAGATCAGCACCAGTTCTATCAGGGAGCCTCGTACTCTCTCATCCTCATGTTAAGATAAGATAAGATATACTTTATTGATCCTCATGGGGAAATGTTTTCTCTGCATTTGACCCATCCTAGTGTTAGGAGCAGTGGGCTGCCATTTTGAACGGCGCCCGGGGAGCAGTGTGGGGAACGGTGCCTTGCTCAGGGACACCTCGGTGGCACTTGGTCTTGCCGGGACTTGAACTGGTGACCTTCCAGTTGCCAGGTAGGTAGGTAGGTAGGTGGGTAGGTAGGTAGGTAGGTAGGTAGGTGGGTGGGTAGGTAGGTGGGTGGATAGGTAGGTACTGTAGTCCATACCGTGTTCCGGTTAGTGTTCACTTCCTGTCTGTATTCTTCTGTTTATTTATCTGACGTCCAGCGCGCCGTCGTTGAACCTCTTTTCCTTTCTCTCTCTTGATCCTCCTCGGGTCGTTATAGAGCTTGACAGCGGTCTGTACTACTGGATTAACCTGGCACCTGTTCCGAATTGACTGATCAGAATCCAGTTTTAAACTAAGCTGTGTAATGATTAACAATAATCAGAAACTAACAAGATTCACAAAGGAATCACCAAATGTAACAAAGCTCACAGAGGCTCTGGAGTGATCAGCAGGCGCAGGTCAGAGAGCGAGAAGGCTTCCTGGATCGCCTCCTTACGACTGGCTCTGGCTGCTAATAGGCCAGCTGAGGGGATCCAATCAGCAGTCGGTCTGAGGTGCCCAGGCAGGTACTGATCAGCTGTTGATTACCTGGAGTGAAGAAAGGGGGAGAAGAGAGAAGAGCAGAGGCCTGTACCACGAATCCAGCTCAACATACCCTGGATATGTTTGAGTTACCCGGCGTACCTAATCCAAAACAAACGACTTTCTCCTGTGATATGACTTGATCGCTTTAAACTCCGCACACTGAGCTCTGATTGGTCAGCAGGCGGTTCTTTCACTGAGTTGAGCTCTTAGCCTGCAACCTAACCTGCTCCGGAGCAGGCTAGCCGTTCAGCATCAGTTGCCATGGAGATCCTACCCCGGTAAGAAGAGAACCAGCGTAGGATCGGAAACCCAGAGTTTACCCTGAAGTTACCTCGCTAAGCCAAAACCCGGCTTCGTAGTACAGGAGGAGAGAAGCACAACAAACAAGCAGAGCCTGCCTGACACGTAACGGTAGATAAGGTCCTTACATTTTAAACCTTCCTCTTGTTTCTGGAAATAAACCCTCTCACACAGCAGCTGTGAGTAAACACTGTGTGTGTGTGTGTGTGTGTGTGTGCGTCAGTCCTGATGGATCCTCCTATCACCTTTCCTTAACCCCATGACGTTTCTCACAGAGGTTCAGGAATAGTGGTTAGGAAAAGACGATAAACCACGGTGTCCAACATCACCTCCACATGCGACTGAACGTTTGAGAAAAGTATCCTCAGCATTCTGGAAACAGGCAGAATTCAGTCAATTCAGAATTATAAGAAAAAAGTCTGATGTTTGAGAACAATTGCAGAATTTTGACTTTTTCCAGAATGCTGAGGAAAAAGGAAGATTCTGAAAAAAACAGAATCCGGAAAAAAGTCCACATTTGGACAAAAGTCAAAAAAGTAAGAAAGTCAGACATTTTAGAAAAAAATATGAATCTAAAAAAGTCAAAAATCTAGAAAAAGGAAAAACATTTTTAAGAAGAAAGTCAGATATGTCAGGAAAAATGTCAGAATTTTGAGAATGTATTTAATAATTAGGTGTAACAACTCATCTCCACGGCGACTCAGTTTCGAGCAGCTTAAAATCAACACTTTGCAACAACCGGGGTTCACACACTTTTTCAACAATGACTTTTCCATCACCAGAAAATGATTCTCTGAAAATGGTTTATTTGAACACGGAACAGGAAAATAAGGTCTGCATATGAAACATGTGGATCTAAAACAAATCAAACAGCTACAATCTCTCACCAGCTAAACACCCCGTCAGTTAAAAGCCATTTTACGTTTCATTACTATAAAGTATTTATTATCATTATAGTATTACTACTTCGGCGATTAGATAAAATATAAATGATATTTGATGCAACGTTAGTTTCATTTCCATGACTTTCCCAGGTGTTTAATGACCGTAGGAACCCGGCTTCCAGTTCTCCGAGGAAGAAACACGAGGAGACGGAAGATGGAGGGCTCAGCGTTTTAATCTACCGGTTGGGTTGTGAATGCAACACGGACAGTTTGAGTTTCAGAGGAGGCTCACTGGAGTCGAGGTGTGAGCGGGGAAGTAAAGTCATTTCTTTCTTCTGACGGTCTCAGAGAGCAGAGGCCAGGAGTCCATCGCCTTTCTCCCGGCCTCCACACGGCCCGTCAGCCGCACTTCCATCCCGCGTGAAACACGTCTCCCTCTTCCAGGGCGCTCCGTGGATTCTTCATCAGCTTGTTGTTCCACCTGGAGGGAGGAGGGACAGTTTAGCTGGACACGTTCCTCACGCAGGAGCAGAAAGACAGGAGGACACAAGTCCAGAGTCCTTCATCCAACGAGAGGCTCACATATCAGCCACAGAAAGGTTACTGAGAGCGAGCGTTCGTGCTCTCAAGGTCAACGTTACAGTGTGTGTGAGCAGAGAGAGATGGAAACACCGAGTCCCACAATCCAGAATACAAAACAAATATGTATAAAACCAGACTAATACTGCAACATGTGTCCCCTCTTCTCCATGTCTCTTCTACATCAACATGTGTCCCTCTTCTTCATGTCTCTTCTACATCAACACGTGTCCCCTCTTCTTCATGTCTCTTCTACATCAACATGTGTCCCCTCTTCTCCATGTCTCTTCTACATCAACATGTGTCCCCTCTTCTTCATGTCTCTTCTACATCAACATGTGTCCCCTCTTCTTCATGTCTCTTCTACATCAACATGTGTCCCCTCTTCTTTATGTCTCTTCTACATCAACATGTGTCCCCTCTTCTTCATGTCCTCTTCTACATCAACATTTGTCCCCTCTTCTTCACGTCTCTTCTACATCAACATGTGTCCCCTCTTCTTCATGTCTCTTCTACATCAACATGTGTCCCCTCTTCCTTCATGTCTCTTCTACATCAACATGTGTCCCCTCTTCTTTATGTCTCTTCTACATCAACATGTGTCCCCTCTTCTTCATGTCTTCTCTACATCAACATGTGTCCCCTCTCTCCATGTCTCTTCTAGATCAATCTGTGTCCCCTCTTCTTCATGTCTCTTCTACATCAACATGTGTCCCCTCTTCTTTATGTCTCTTCTACATCAACATGTGTCCCTCTTCTTCATGTCTCTCCTACATCAACATGTGTCCCCTCTTCTCCATGTCTCTCTACCTCAACATGTGTCCCCTCTTCTTCATGTCTCTTCTACATCAACACGTGTCCCCTCTTCTTCATGTCTCTTCTACATCAACATGTGTCCCCTCTTCTCCATGTCTCTTCTACATCAAACATGTGTCCCCTCTTCTTCACGTCTCTTCTACATCAACATGTGTCCCCTCTTCTTCATGTCTCTTCTACATCAACATGTGTCCCCTCTTCTTAATGTCTCTTCTACATCAACATGTGTCCCCTCTTCTTTATGTCTCTTCTACATCAACATGTGTCCCCCTCTTCTTCATGTCTCTCCTACATCAAACATGTGTCCCCTCTTCTCCATGTCTCTTTCTAGATCAATATGTGTCCCCTCTTCTTCATGTCTCTTCTACATCAACATGTGTCCCCTCTTCTTTATGTCTCTTCTACATCAACATGTGTCCCCTCTTCTTCATGTCTCTCCTACATCACATGTGTCCCCTCTTCGTCTCATGTCTCTTCTAGATCAACATGTGTCCCCTCTTCTCCATGTCTCTTCTAGATCAACATGTGTCCCCTCTTCTTCATGTCTCTTCTACATCAACATGTGTCCCCTCTTCTTCATGTCTCCTCTACATCAACATGTGTCCCCTCTTCTTCATGTCTCTTCTACATCACATGTTGTCCCCTCTTTCTCCACGTCTCTTCTACATCAACATGTGTCCCCTCTTCTTCATGTCTCTCCTACATCAACATGTGTCCCCCTCCGTCTCCATGTCTCCTTCTAGATCAATATGTGTCCCCTCTTCTTCTGTCTCTTCTACATCAACATGTGGTCCCCCTCTTCTTTATGTCTCTTCTACATCAACATGTGTCCCCTCTTCTTCATGTCTCTCCTACATCAACATGTGGTCCCCTCTTCTCCATGTCTCTTCTAGATCAACATGTGGTCCCCTCTTCTCCATGTCTCTTCTAGATCAACATGTGTCCCCTCTTCTTCATGTTCTCTTCTACATCAACATGTGTCCCCTCTTCTTCATGTCTCCTCTACATCAACATGTGTCCCTCTTCTTCATGTCTCTTCTACATCAACATGTGTCCCCTCTTCTCCACGTCTCTTCTACATCAACATGTGGCCCCTCTTCTTCATGTCTCCTCTACATCAACATGTGTTCCCTCTTCTTCATGTCTCCTCTACATCAACATGTGTCCCCTCTTCTTCATGTCTACTCTACATCAACATGTGTCCCCTCTTCTTCATGTCTCTTCTACATCAAACATGTGTCCCCTCTTCTTCATGTCTCTTCTACATCAACATGTGTCCCCTCTTCTTCATGTCTCCTCTACATCAACATGTGTCCCCTCTTCTTCATGTCTCTTCTACATCAACATGTGTCCCCTCTTCTCCACGTCTCTTCTACATCAACATGTGTCCCCTCTTCTTCATGTCTCCTCTACATCAACATGTGTCCCCTCTTCTTCATGTCTCCTCTACATCAACATGTGTTCCCTCTTCTCCATGTCTCTTCTACATCAACATGTGTCCCCTCTTCTCCACGTCTCTCTACATCAACATGTGTCCCCTCTTCTCCATGTCTCTTCTAGATCAACATGTGTCCCCTCTTCTCCATGTCTCTTCTAGATCAACATGTGTCCCCTCTTCTTCATGTCTCTTCTACATCAACATGTGTCCCCTCTTCTTCATGTCTCTTCTACATCAACAGTGTCCCCTCTTCTTCATGTCTCCTCTACATCAACATGTGTCCCCCTCTTCTTCATGTCTCTTCTACATCAACATGTGTCCCTCTCACGTCTCTCTACATCAACATGTGCCCTCATTCTCATGTCTCCTCTACATCAACACGTGTCCCCTCTTCTTCATGTCTCTTCTACATCAACATGTGTCCCCTCTTCTCCATGTCTCTTCTAGATCAACACGTGTCCCCTCTTCTTCATGTCTCTTCTACATCAACATGTGTCCCCTCTTCTCCATGTCTCTTCTAGATCAACATGTGTCCCCTCTTCTTCATGTCTCTTCTACATCAAACATGTGTCCCCTCTTCTTCATGTCTCTTCTACAATCAACATGTGTCCCCTTTTCTCCATGTCTCCTCTACATCAACATGTGTCCCCTCTTCTTCATGTCTCTTCTACATCAACATGTGTCCCCTCTTCTCCCACGTCTCTTCTACATCAACAGGTGTCCCCTCTTCTTCATGTCTCCTCTACATCAACATGTGTCCCCCTCTTCTCCATGTCTCTTCTACATCAACATGTGTCCCCTCTTCTTTGTGTCTCCTCTACATCAACATGTGTCCCCTCTTCTCCGTGTCTCTTCTACATCAACATGTGTCCCCTCTTCTTTGTGGTCTCCTCTACATCAAACATGTGTCCCCTCTTTCTCCGTGTCTCTTCTACTCAACATGTGTCCCCTCTTCTTCATGTCTCCTCTACATCAACATGTGTCCCCTCTCTTCTTCATGTCTCTCCTACATCAACATGTGTCCCCTCTTCTCCATGTCTCCTTCTAGATCAACATGTGTCCCCTCTTCTTTATGTCTCTTCTACATCAACATGTGTCCCCTCTTCTTCATGTCTCTTCTACATCACAACGTGTCCCCTCTTCTTCATGTCTCTTCTACATCAACATGTGTCCCCTCTTCTCCATGTCTCTTCTACATCAACATGTGTCCCCTCTTCTTCACGTCTCTTCTACATCAACATGTGTCCCCTCTTCTTCATGTCTCTTCTACATCAACATGTGTCCCCTCTTCTTCATGTCTCTTCTACATCAACATGTGTCCCCTCTTCTTTATGTCTCTTCTACATCAACATGTGTCCCCTCTTCTTCATGTCTCTCCTACATCACATGGTCCCCTCTTCTCCATGTCTCTTCTAGATCAAACATGTGTCCCCTCTTCTCATGTCTCTTCTACATCAACATGTGTCCCCTCTTCTTCATGTCTCTTCTACATCAACATGTGTCCCCTCTTCTTCATGTCTCTTCTACATCAACATGTGTCCCCTCTTCTCCACGTCTCTTCTACATCAACATGTGTCCCCTCTTCTTCATGTCCTCCTCTACATCAACATGTGTCCCCTCTTCTCCACGTCTCTTCTACATCAACATGTGTCCCCCTCTTCTTTGTGTCTCCTCTACATCAACATGTGTCCCCTCTTCTCCGTGTCTCTTCTACATCAACATGTGTCCCCTCTTCTTCATGTCTCCTCTACATCAACATGTGTCCCCTCTTCTTCATGTCTCTTCTACATCAACATGTGTCCCCTCTTCTTCATGTCTCCTCTACATCAACATGTGGTCCCCTCTTCTTCACGTCTCTTCTACATCAACATGTGTCCCCTCTTCTTCATGTCTCTTCTAGATCAACAGTGTCCCCTCTTCTTCATGTCTCTTTCTTACATCAACATGTGTCCCCTCTTCTTCATGTCTCTCTACATCAACATGTGTCCCCTCTTCTCCATGTCTCTTCTAGATCAACATGTGTCCCCTCTTCTTTATGTCTCTTCTACATCAACATGTGTCCCCTCTTCTTCATGTCTCTCCTACATCAACATGTGTCCCCTCTTCTCCATGTCTCTTCTAGATCAACATGTGTCCCCTCTTCTTCATGTCTCTTCTACATGAACATGTGTCCCCTCTTCTTCATGTCTCCTCTACATCAACATGTGTCCCCTCTTCTTCATGTCTCTTCTACATCAACATGTGTCCCCTCTTCTTCATGTCTCCTCTACATCAACATGTGTCCCCTCTTCTTCATGTCTCTTCTACATCAACATGTGTCCCCTCTTCTTCATGTCTCCTCTACATCACATGTGTCCCCTCTTCTTCATGTCTCTTCTACATCAACATGTGTCCCCTCTTCTCCACGTCTCTTCTACATCAACATGTGTCCCCTCTTCTTCGTGTCTCCTCTACATCAACATGTGTCCCCTCTTCTCCGTGTCTCTTCTACATCAACATGTGTCCCCTCTTCTTCATGGCTCCTCTACATCAACATGTGTCCCCTCTTCTTCATGTCTCTTCTACATCAAACACTGTCCCCTCTTCTTCATGTCTCTTCTACATCAACATGTGTCCCCTCTTCTTCACGTCTCTTCTACATCAACATGTGTCCCCTCTTCTTCACGTCTCTTCTACATCAACACGTGTCCCCTCTTCTCCATGTCTCTTCTAGATCAACATGGTGTCCCCCTCTTCTTCATGTCTCTTCTACATCAACATGTGTCCCCTCTTCTTCATGTCTCTTCTACATCAACATGTGTCCCCTCTTCTCCATGTCTCTTCTAGATCAACATGTGTCCCCTCTTTTCATGTCTCTTCTACATCAACATGTGTCCCTCTTCTTTATGTCTCTTCTACATCAACATGTGTCCCCTCTTCTTCATGTCTCTCCTACATCAACATGTGTCCCCTCTTTCATGTCTCCTCTACATCAAACATGTGTCCCCTCTTCTTCACGTCTCTTCTACATCAACATGTGTCCCCTCTTCTTCATGTTTCTCTACATCAACATGTGTCCCCTCTTCTTCACGTCTCTTCTACATCAACATGTGTCCCCTCTTCTTCAAGTCTCTCCTACATCAACATGTGTCCCCTCTTCTCCATGTCTCTTCTAGATCAACATGTGTCCCCTCTTCTTCATGTCTCTTCTACATCAACACGTGTCCCCTCTTCTTTATGTCTTTCTACATCAACACGTGTCCCCTCTTCTTTATGTCTCTTCTACATCAACACGTGTCCCCTCTTCTTCATGTCTCTTCTACATCAACATGTGTCCCCTCTTCTTCATCTCTTCTACATCAACATGTGTCCCCTCTTCTTCATGTCTCTTCTACATCAACATGTGTCCCCTCTTCTTCATGTCTCCTCTACATCAACATGTGTCCCCTCTTCTTCACGTCTCTTCTACATCAACATGTGTCCCCTCTTCTTCATGTTTCCTCTACATCAACATGTGTCCCCTCTTCTTCACGTCTTCTACATCAACATGTGTCCCCTCTTCTTCATGTCTTCTACATCAACATGTGTCCCCTCTTCTCCATGTCTCTTCTAGATCAACATGTGTCCCCCTTCTTCATGTCTCTTCTACATCAACACGTGTCCCCTCTTCTTTATGTCTCTTCTACATCAACGTGTCCCCTCTTCTATGTCTCTTCTACATCAACACGTGTCCCCTCTTCTTCATGTCTCTCTACATCAACATGTCCCCTCTTCTCCATGTCTCTTCTACATCAACATGTGTCCCCTCTTCTTTGTGTCTCCTCTACATCAACATGTGTCCCCTCTTTCCGTGTCTCTTCTACATCAACATGTGTCCCCTCTTCTTTGTGTCCTCTACATCAACATGTGTCCCCTCTTCTCCGTGTCTCTTCTACATCAACATGTGTCCCCTCTTCTTCATGTCTCCTCTACATCAACATGTGTCCCCTCTTCTTCGTCTCTCCTACATCAACATGTGTCCCCTCTTCTCCATGTCTCTTCTAGATCAACATGTGTCCCCTCTTCTTTATGTCTCTTCTACATCAACATGTGTCCCCTCTTCTTCATGTCTCTTCTACATCAACACGTGTCCCCTCTTCTTCATGTCTCTTCTACATCAACGTGTCCCCTCTTCTCCATGTCTCTTCTACATCAACATGTGTCCCCTCTTCTTCACGTCTCTTCTACATCAACATGTGTCCCCTCTTCTTCATGTCTCTTCTACATCAACATGTGTCCCCTCTTCTTCATGTCTCTTCTACATCAACATGTGTCCCCTCTTCTTTATGTCTCTTCTACATCAACATGTGTCCCCTCTTCTTCATGTCTCTCCTACATCAACATGTGTCCCCTCTTCTCCATGTCTCTTCTAGATCAACATGTGTCCCCTCTTCTTCATGTCTCTTCTACATCAACATGTGTCCCCTCTTCTTCATGTCTCTTCTACATCAACATGTGTCCCCTCTTCTTCATGTCTCTTCTACATCAACATGTGTCCCCTTTTCTCCATGTCTCCTCTACATCAACATGTGTCCCCTCTTCTTCATGTCTCTTCTACATCAACATGTGTCCCCTCTTCTCCACGTCTCTTCTACATCAACATGTGTCCCCTCTTCTTCATGTCTCCTCTACATCAACATGTGTCCCCTCTTCTCCACGTCTCTTCTACATCAACATGTGTCCCCTCTTCTTTGTGTCTCCTCTACATCAACATGTGTCCCCTCTTCTCCGTGTCTCTTCTACATCAACATGTGTCCCCTCTTCTTCATGTCTCCTCTACATCAACATGTGTCCCCTCTTCTTCATGTCTCTTCTACATCAACATGTGTCCCCTCTTCTTCATGTCCTCTACATCAACATGTGTCCCTCTTCTTCACGTCTCTTCTACATCAACATGTGTCCCTCTTCTTCATGTCTCTTCTAGATCAACATGTGTCCCCTCTTCTTCATGTCTCTTCTACATCAACATGTGTCCCCTCTTCTTCATGTCTCTCCTACATCAACATGTGTCCCCTCTTCTCCATGTCTCTTCTAGATCAACATGTGTCCCCTCTTCTTTATGTCTCTTCTACATCAACATGTGTCCCCTCTTCTTCATGTCTCTCCTACATCAACATGTGTCCCCTCTTCTCCATGTCTCTTCTAGATCAACATGTGTCCCCTCTTCTTCATGTCTCTTCTACTGAACATGTGTCCCCTCTTCTTCATGTCTCCTCTACATCAACATGTGTCCCCTCTTCTTCATGTCTCTTCTACATCAACATGTGTCCCCTCTTCTTCATGTCTCCTCTACATCAACATGTGTCCCCTCTTCTTCATGTCTCTTCTACATCAACATGTGTCCCCTCTTCTTCATGTCTCCTCTACATCAACATGTGTCCCCTCTTCTTCATGTCTCTTCTACATCAACATGTGTCCCCTTTCTCCGTGTCTCTTCTACATCAACATGTGTCCCCTCTTCTTCATGGCTCCTCTACATCAACATGTGTCCCCTCTTCTTCATGTCTCTTCTACATCAACACGTGTCCCCTCTTCTTCATGTCTCTTCTACATCAACATGTGTCCCCTCTTCTTCACGTCTCTTCTACATCAACATGTGTCCCCTCTTCTTCACGTCTCTTCTACATCAACACGTGTCCCCTCTTCTCCATGTCTCTTCTAGATCAACATGTGTCCCCTCTTCTTCATGTCTCTTCTACATCAACATGTGTCCCTCTTCTTCATGTCTCTTCTACATCAACATGTGTCCCCTCTTCTCCATGTCTCTTCTAGATCAACATGTGTCCCCTCTTCTTCATGTCTCTTCTACATCAACATGTGTCCCCTCTTCTTTATGTCTCTTCTACATCAACATGTGTCCCCTCTTCTTCATGTCTCTCCTACATCAACATGTGTCCCCTCTTCTTCATGTCTCCTCTACATCAACATGTGTCCCCTCTTCTTCACGTCTCTTCTACATCAACATGTGTCCCCTCTTCTTCATGTTTCCTCTACATCAACATGTGTCCCCTCTTCTTCACGTCTCTTCTACATCAACATGTGTCCCCTCTTCTTCATGTCTCTCCTACATCAACATGTGTCCCCTCTTCTCCATGTCTCTTCTAGATCAACATGTGTCCCCTCTTCTTCATGTCTCTTCTACATCAACACGTGTCCCTCTTCTTTATGTCTCTTCTACATCAACACGTGTCCCCTCTTTTATGTCTCTTCTACATCAACACGTGTCCCCTCTTCTTCATGTCTCTTCTACATCAACATGTGTCCCCTCTTCTTCATGTCTCTTCTACATCAACATGTGTCCCCTCTTCTTCATGTCTCTTCTACATCAACATGTGTCCCCTCTTCTTCATGTCTCCTCTACATCAACATGTGTCCCCTCTTCTTCATGTCTCTTCTACATCAACATGTGTCCCCTCTTCTTCATGTCTCCTCTACATCAACATGTGTCCCCTCTTCTTCATGTCTCTTCTACATCAACATGTGTCCCCTCTTCTCCACGTCTCTTCTACATCAACATGTGTCCCCTCTTCTTCGTGTCTCCTCTACATCAACATGTGTCCCCTCTTTCCGTGTCTCTTCTACATCAACATGTGTCCCCTCTTCTTCATGGCTCCTCTACATCAACATGTGTCCCCTTCTTCGTGTCTCTTCTACATCAACACGTGTCCCCTCTTCTTCATGTCTCTTCTACATCAACACGTGTCCCCTCTTCTTCACGTCTCTTCTACATCAACATGTGTCCCCTCTTCTTCACGTCTCTTCTACATCAACACGTGTCCCCTCTTCTCCATGTCTCTTCTAGATCAACATGTGTCCCCTCTTCTTCATGTCTCTTCTACATCAACATGTGTCCCCTCTTCTCCATGTCTCTTCTAGATCAACATGTGTCCCCTCTTCTTCATGTCTCTTCTACATCAACATGTGTCCCCTCTTCTTTATGTCTCTTCTACATCAACATGTGTCCCCTCTTCTTCATGTCTCTCCTACATCAACATGTGTCCCCTCTTCTTCATGTCTCCTCTACATCAACATGTGTCCCCTCTTCTTCACGTCTCTTCTACATCAACATGTGTCCCCTCTTCTTCATGTCTCCTCTACATCAACATGTGTCCCCTCTTCTTCACGTCTCTTCTACATCAACATGTGTCCCCTCTTCTTCATGTCTTCCTACATCAACATGTGTCCCCTCTTCTCCATGTCTCTTCTAGATCAACATGTGTCCCCTCTTCTTCATGTCTCTTCTACATCAACATGTGTCCCCTTCTATATGTCTCTTCTACATCAACATGTGTCCCCTCTTCTTCATGTCTCTTCTACATCAACATGTGTCCCCTCTTCTTCATGTCTCTTCTACATCAACATGTGTCCCCTCTTCTTTATGTCTCTTCTACATCAACATGTGTCCCCTCTTCTTCATGTCTCTCCTACATCAACATGTGTCCCCTCTTCTCCATGTCTCTTCTAGATCAACATGTGTCCCCTCTTCTTCATGTCTCTTCTACATGAACATGTGTCCCCTCTTCTTCATGTCTCCTCTACATCAACATGTGTCCCCTCTTATTCATGTCTCTTCTACATCAACATGTGTCCCCTCTTCTTCATGTCTCCTCTACATCAACATGTGTCCCCTCTTCTTCATGTCTCTTCTACATCAACATGTGTCCCCTCTTCTTCATGTCTCCTCTACATCAACATGTGTCTCCTCTTCTTCATGTCTCTTCTACATCAACATGTGTCCCCTCTTCTCCACGTCTCTTCTACATCAACATGTGTCCCCTCTTCTTCATGTCTCCTCTACATCAACATGTGTCCCCTCTTCTCCGTGTCTCTTCTACATCAACATGTGTCCCCTCTTCTTCATGTCTCTTCTACATCAACATGTGTCCCCTCTTCTTCGTGTCTCCTCTACATCAACATGTGTCCCTTCTTCTTCATGTCTCTTCTACATCAACATGTGTCCCCTCTTCTTCATGTCTCCTCTACATCAACATGTGTCCCTTCTTCTTCATGTCTCTTCTACATCAACATGTGTCCCCTCTTCTTCATGTCTCCTCTACATCAACACGTGTCCCCTCTTCTCCATGTCTCTTCTACATCAACATGTGTCCCCTTTTCTCCATGTCTCTTCTACATCAACACGTGTCCCCTCTTCTTCATGTCTATTCTACATCAACACGTGTCCCCTCTTCTTCATGTCTCTTCTACATCAGCACGTGTCCCCTCTTCTTCATGTCTCTTCTACATCAACATGTGTCCCCTCTTCTCCATGTCTCTTCTACATCAACACGTGTCCCCTCTTCTTCATGTCTCCTCTACATCAACATGTATCCCCTCTTCTTCACGTCTCTTCTACATCAACATGTGTCCTCTCTTCTTCATGTCTCTTCTACATCAACATGTGTCCCCTCTTCTTCATGTCTCTTCTACATCAACATGTGTCCCCTCTTCTTCGTGTCTCTTCTACATCAACATGTGTCCCCTCTTCTTCATGTCTCCCTACATCAACATGTGTCCCCTCTTCTTCATGTCTCCTCTACATCAACACGTGTCCCCTCTTCTTCATGTCTCTTCTACATCAACATGTGTCCCCTCTTCTTCATGTCTCTTCTACATCAACATGTGTCCCCTCTTCTTCATGTCTCCTCTACATCAACATGTGTCCCCTCTTCTTCATGTCTCTTCTACATCAACATGTGTCCCCTCTTCTTCGTGTCTCTTCTACATCAACATGTGTCCCCTCTTCTTCATGTCTCTCTACATCAACATGTGTCCCCTCTTCTTCATGTCTCTCTACATCAACACGTGTCCCCTCTTCTTCATGTCTCTTCTACATCAACATGTGTCCCTCTTCTTCATGTCTCTTCTACATCAACATGTGTCCCCTCTTTCATGTCTCTTCCACATCAACATGTGTCCCCTCTCTTCATGTCTCTTCCACATCAACATGTGTCCCCTCTTCTTCATGTCTCTTCCACATCAACATGTGTCCCCAGGCTCTGGATATATCTGAGACCTGGGATATATTGATGAGAAACAGTAGTAGAGCTGCTCTGTCACTGGATGTGTGTTTAGAATGTGTGTGTGTGTGTGTGTGCAGCCCCCACCTGCAGCAGCGTCAGCTAAACATGTTCTTTAGTTTGGAGAGGAAGCCCCCCCCTCCTCTTCTTCAGTCTGTGTGTGCCGCCGCTCCCCTGAGCTGCTGCTGCCCCCTGCTGGACACAAACACACTCTGCATCACTTTCAACACAAATCTACTGTTTTCACCGAGGGGTTAGTGTTTAGGGTCTATTGGAGGAAGCCACGCAGCTCACACACACCACACACACACACACACACACACACACACACACACACACACACACACACACACACACACACACACACCACACACACACACACACACACACACACACACACACACACACACACAACACACACACACACACACACACACACACACACACAACACACACACACACACACACACACACACACACACACACCACACACACACACACACACACACACACACACACACACACACACACACACACACACACACACACACACACAGAATATTAAGAAATAAACACGTGTATCAGCTT
This sequence comes from Chaenocephalus aceratus, assembly GCA_023974075.1. Lineage (NCBI taxonomy): Eukaryota > Metazoa > Chordata > Actinopteri > Perciformes > Channichthyidae > Chaenocephalus > Chaenocephalus aceratus. Next base: position 26,642 of record JAMFTG010000367.1, on the reverse strand, counting down.
TATTATTATTGGGTTGTATTTATTGTTCTTTCCGGTTCTGTTCTTTAATTTAGAATTGTTTTAATTGTATTCTTTATTATGCTATTATTATTTAATAATACTTTTATTTCCGTCCTCTACAGCGAAGTGTGTGCGTGTGCGTTTGTGTGTGTGTGCGAGTGTGTGCATTTGCATGTCTGTGTGCGTGTTTATATTCATGTGTGTGTGTGTGTGCGAGTGTGTGCGTTTGCTTGTCTGTGTGTGTGTGTTTGTATTCATGTGTGTGTGTGCACGCGCATGTCTGTCTGTGTGTGTGCGAGCGTATGTGTGCGTATGTGTGCGCATGTCTGTGTGTGTGCATGTGTTTGTGTGTATGCTTATGTGTATGTGCGAGCGTGCGTGTGTGTGTGTGCGCGTGCGTTAGGGCTGTGCATCTTCACTGGTCTCACGATTCGATTACGATGATCCTGTCAACGATTCGGTTCGATATCCCGGTGCATCACGATTCATACCAATGCGTTGCATCCTCAATTTTCTATATTACTGCACATGACGTGTCACTTGTTAGACGCTTTTATCCAAAGCAACTTATATACTCAATACTGTGGGCAATCCCCACAGGAGCACTTTGGGGTGAAATGTCTTGCCCAGGGACACAACGACATGCTGACTGCAGCGGGGTTTGAACCTGTGACCCCCTGATCCGAACACCTACGGACAACCCACTACGCCACACTCCTCCACCATACATGCAGTAAATACATATGAACTCTCTTTTTATTATTTACAAAGTGCTTCAGAAATCAATAACATGAATGTCTTGACATTAATTTATAAACCAAAATAAATGAATCGTATAGGTCTAGCCTGTGTGTGAAGTGGTTCCATCTCAAAACAAAAAGCTGCAGCTCCTGCAGTCGAGCTGCAGCTTCTAGCCCGGCCTTCTGTAAAGAAAGGACACTGAAGGTCCTGAATGAGGCATCACACACAGTCTGAGTCTGAACACAGCAGACACAGGAGGATTTACAACAGCATATACAAACTAAGCTACTGCATGTGGGTGCACACTACCATTCTCGTTCTCACTGTTACATAAATCCCATGAATGCATGAGACTAAGTTAGCTTCACTATATCTCAGTGATTAAGTGAATAACAAAGTTTCTATCGGGTCACTATCAGCCTGTCACTCATTATTTTCAGGGAGGGGGCGGGGCTTGGAGGAACGGGGCGGGGCTGGTTGGAGCAGCAGAGAGGAGCCGGGTGATCGCGGAGCTTTTTTCCTCCTGCCTTCACAAACTTCACACACGTATATATCGTCTGCAAATTGCTAGAGGACGTTCATACTCTGCAATCCAAGACTTAATTAAATCCACCAGAAACCTGACATGATTGTAACGCGATTATTTTTGAAAAACATAAATCCCTGTGTCTCTGAGCCCGCAGCGACACGGAGTGATTCAGAGCGGGTCCTTCTGCTGCTGGTTCTGGACTGGTGTTGTTGTGTTGGTGGGAAAGCAGACTGCTCCGTGTTCGGTGCCGCTGTCACGTCTGCTCCCTGATCTCTGCGTCACCGACCGATTTGATATTAAAGTGACAAAAAACCGTTATAGTAAAGCCGCGGCCGGAAAATCAGGAAGCAACGTTACTACGCTATAACCGAT
>JAMFTG010000367.1:0-20000 GCA_023974075.1 Chaenocephalus aceratus | reverse complement strand
GTGATGAAGCCACAGACAGCAGTCTAGCGGCTGGAGGTGGCCCCACCTGCGGGGACGGGCACGGAGACGGTCTGCCTCTTCTTGGTCTGCCCGGAGCCTCGGCACAGGAGGCAGATGGTGATGATGATGGAGCCTCTTCCTCCACAGCGGCGGCAGGCGCTGCGCATCATGAAGGGACCCGTGTTCGTGGCCTCCTGCACACGATCAGACTCCGCTTCATTACCAGGTAGCACACATTGGTTCCTACTTTAAAGTGATTCCAACAGAATAACACATTGTTTCGGAGTTATCAGTGCCAGTGAGAATCGGGATCAGGTTTATCACCAGGTAGGTCCACACGTTCCAGGAATTTGACTTGGTGTCGTGGTGCTTACATGAAAGTAAAACAAAAATTAAAATACCGAGGGAAGCGAAAAGGGAAAACACATCATAACTGAAGTTGCACGCTGACATGCGACAGCACGGATCTGACTCTTACTAACGTTGGCCGTTCACACAAGCGGCCGATCACAGTTGGAGTTCTCCGGCCGAAGCTCCAACTAAACCATCGGTGTTTGCATCAAAGTGCCTGCTCTCCCCGTGTCTCTCTGAGTCTCCGTTGCTCCAGAAGTCTCCATCACACTTGGGAGTTCATCTATCTGCAGCTGCTGTGCTTATGCAGGGTATCTGCACGTTGTGTAGGTACACATGTAGGTACACATGTAATGACTTTAAAGACCTACAATACAACTTTATTTATAAAGCACTTTAAACCTCCAGACCAAAATGCTGTACAGGCAAAAAGTAACACAGCTCAGCTCACACACCATAAAACAAGTACAAGTACAACGAAAAACAATTTAAATGCAAAAAAGCAACACTCTGAAAGATGTTGAAACGCCAAATGTTAAAACGCTAGGGAGAAGAGGTGGGTTTTAAGAAGCGATTTAAAAGCAGGCAGTGTGGAGGCCTGTCTGATCTCCAGGGCAGAGCGCTCCACAGTGCGGGAGCCGCGACAGAGAAGCAACGCCCCCTCTGAGCTTTGACCTGGATTTAGGCACCTTCAGGAGCAGTTGGTCCGCTGACCTGAGAGGGCGGCTCGGCGTGTAGTGCTGTAGCAGCTCAGCAAGGTGGTGGGGTCATGCCATTTAGGATTTTTAAAGTAAATGAAGAATTTTAAAATGGATCCTAAAATAAATTGGCAGCCAGTGGAGAGAAGCTAAAACAGGGGAGATGTGGTCAAACTTCCGTGTGCCAGTTAGGAGCCTTGCTGCAGCATTTTGCACCCGCTGCAGTCGTGCGAGCGAGGACCCACTGACCCCCATGTAGAGAGAGTTAGTAGTCCAGCCGGGTGGTGACAAAGGCATGGATTACTGTCTCAAACTGCTGTCTGGAGAGAAAAGGTTTTACTTTGGCTAGCTGCCTCAGGTGATAAAAGCTCCTTTTTACCACCGACTTAATCTGACTCTCAAGTTTGAGTTCACGGTCCATTTTAATACCACGGTTCGTAACGGTGGGCTTGGTGTACTGATGCAAGGGACCCAGATCTGCAGAAGTGGTGTCAGTGGTGCTACCAAAAACCATGACTTCTGTTTTTCCTTCATTGAGTTTAAGGAAGTTGCACGCCCTCCAGGCCTTTATGTCCTCTAGGCACTTTAGCAGTGGGCTAATTAGGTAACCCTCCTTCTTTGTTAGAGGGACATACATCTGGCTATCGTCAGCATAGCAGTGGAATGCGATGCCGTGCTTTCTAAAAATGGACCCAAGAGGGAGCAAATAGAGGGAGAATAGCAGGGGGCCTAATACTGAGCCCTGTGGGACCCCATACAGGAGTGGAGCAGAGGATGACTCGGAGTCACCAAGGCTGACAGAGAAAGTTCTGTCCTCAAATATGACCTGAACCATTCCAGGGCTTTTCCCTCAATGCCCACCCACTGCTCCAAGCGGGAGACCAGAGGGCTTTAATTTGGAGACAATCTCCTGGACAAAAGACAGAGCTACTCACACTGATTCAAGACAGCAGAACACGGTGCAGGAACTGAGGGGTCAATGGCAGGAGCAGAGATTTGAGCTCTAGTGGAGTTCACCGTATTAATGAAAAAGTGAAGAAAGGTCTCCATAGAGCTATTCTGGGGGGCATTAAGGACCAAATCAATAGTCTGGAACCGAAACACGTGGCTTATGACGATTTGACAGAAAGATGTCAGATAAAATTTGCTTTTTTTGGCCTCCTTCACAGTGATCTGATGGAGACGCCAACACTCCTCAACATTTCAAATGAAACTTGCAGTTTGTCCTTTTTCCATTTACGGCATTTACAGCTCTCTACGGCAATCCTGTCGGACAGCCCGAGTCGTGTCATTTAACCAAGGCTCAGATTTTCGGGTCGCCTGGTTTTTAAAGGAGCAACAGTGTCTATGGCAGCTTTGCAAGTGGAGTGAAACCATGAGCTAAGCTCATCCGTTTCAGGTGACATAGGTTCCCGATTCACACAGTTCTGTTTAAAGGCAACAGAGAACTGACCAGCAGTGGAGGGGTTTAATAATGCGAGCGCCGAGGAGCAGCGCGCGGTTTAACCGTTTCACAAGCAAGACTCACATCAAATAATTCAGGCATATGATCAGAGAAAAAGGCGTCACAAATCTCCAGGTTAAGAACAGGCAAACCATAAGATAAAACAAGATCAAGTGTGTGTCCGCGTTCCTGCGTTGGGCCAGACACAAGGTCTAACAAGTCCTTTGCCATAGCTTTGTCGGGGCAACACACTGAATATTAAAATCCCCAACAATAAGAACACGATCATATTTTGGCATACTTTCAGCCAAGAAGTCCGAGAAATGGTTTAAAAACCCCTTATTGTATTTGGGAGATCTGTAGACCACAGCACACACACTGCATGAGAGCGACCAAGCTCGAACACGCTCAGTTCAAAGCTGCCGGGTGAGAATGTCAGTGAAAGCTGCTGGCATTTATAGTCACTCTTAAAAACAGTTGCTATACCTCCACCTCGGCCTGACGTCCGCGGAGAGTCAAAATAACAGCAATGCTGTTCGGTAAACGCGCTGGACTCACCAATACTGAGTCATGTCTCAGTCCCGAAGAGGAAATCCAAGCCCTTGGAAGTGAAGAAATCCTTTAGGACAAAAGTCTCGTTTGCTAGCGATCTTGCATTGACCAGGCCAAACCTGGCAGGGGCCGGCAGATTGGCGGCGTTAGAGGACCGGGGAGCCCGACACAGAGACCTCAGGTTATGCGGATTAACCCCACGGCAGCGGGGACGAGGGGAGCAGGTCCCGCGGTGCAGGAATGCCTCATCCGGTCGACGACAGGTACCAGCGGCGTCGACAGGGTCCAGGAAGCGCCTCGAAAAAGAGAGTCGAGGCTCATACGCAGTATGAGAGAAAAGATGAGCTGAAGAAGCCTTCATTCTCACCAGTCGGCGGTGGCGTTTACAGCGGGTAGGTGGAGCCGGGGTGCGGCACAGGTAAACTGGTCCCCCTGATAAAAAGGAGGCAGCGTTTTATCTCCACCACGAGTAGACTTTGCTGGATTAATGGCAGAAAAACCGAAGGTCCAGCAGTGTTTGGCGATCGTACACCAGTAGAGAGTTGACATTTTGCATTAAGCATGACAAAAACAGTACAAAACACACAGCGTAAGCATCGGCAGACGGCACGCCACACACACTGGCGCCATCTTTCTTTAAGACCTCTAAAAGGAAAAATAATAGCAATACAACAACATTGATAAACTAGACCAGTGATTCTCAAATGGGGGTACCCTAGGGGTACGTTGGGGTACTGCAGGGGGTACGTGAGATTTAAAAAAAAAAAAAGGTTAATAAAAACCCATGCATGATTACGAAAATAATATTAGTACAATAAGTTAAATAGAAAACACAATTTTGTATAAAATATTCCTCATATAAATGTGAAATGTGTGTATTGTATTTTATAGTTTTTCACAATATCATTTTGTTCATTAGTTTGTAAAACATATATTACTTCAGTTGAAAAACTGAAAATATCCTTAGTTTGTTGTAATTCGTGCACGAAGGCGTTAATAAATCACACACTGAGGGAACATCACTATATTGTAATTATTTATTTAGGCTTTTTCGATCAAAGACTTTGGGGTCGGTCAGGGGGTGCTTGGCTGAGAAAATGTTTCAAAGGGGGAACACTACTGAAAAGAGTTTGAGAAGCACTGCACGAGACAGCAGTATACACCGTTACTGAGTTTTATTGCATTTTAATATTAACGGGAAATATTCAGTGCACATTACCCAACATGACCACACGGGGCACTCTACTGCCACCTACTGAGCGGAGTGTGCGCTCGCCTTCCTATTTCACGTACAAGACACATATGTATTGGACGTTGCAGGATATAAAATAACGATGTAGTCAAAATGTTGATTTATTATTTTGATTATTCAATCGTTTAGTGATGTAATGGAGTAGGTCGTTGATTGGTGTCAGTTGATCGTGACACACGGACAGCTGATTGGTGCTGGCCTCAGCTGGTTAAAAGAGTCCTGCTGGTTATACGGTGTTTTGACCGCTGCGCTGCAGAGAAGTTACGATTTGTTTATTTTATGTGACGAAACTGTTTCAACATCGTCGGTAAGATACTTTCATTTGTGTTCGAAGAGGACGAACAAAGTGAAGAAAACGATAACATGAAATAAATGTACCAAAAACCAACAATATATCTCTGAGTGATGTGTGAGCGCGTCAGCCAGGCGCCAAAGAACAGAAGGGAGTTCAAAAAGTGGGAAAATATTGCTCTTTTAAACGTTAACGGTAAAATAAAACATACGGATTTAACAAAAATATATTAAGACTTGTAAGAGTTTTTAAGGATTCGCGGGGACCCTGTTATGAGAACGTAAGGTCTCTGAGTGAAGTGGTCTCTCACCATGCCGGTGCCGTTGCAGTAGTGGCAGTGAGACCCTTGGTGCCGGGCTCGCTGCCCTTCCCATCGCAGCGAGGACACGCGTCCTCCAGGTTCACCGTCAGAGGCTTCTGGGCGCCTTTCGCTGCCTCGGAGAACGTCAGCTCCATCACAAACTGAGGCAGGAGAGCATACGATATTTACTTACACGCACACCTGTCAGATTCTTTAGCTTATTCTCTACTTTAAAGAGTCCTCTCCTGCTGATGTTCAGGTGTATATCAGTATGTAGTGTCTCTACTTTAAAGAGTCCTCTCCAGCTGATGTTCAGGTGTATATCAGTATGTAGTGTCTCTACTTTAAAGAGTCCTCTCCTGCTGATGTTCAGGTGTATATCAGTATGTAGTGTCTCTACTTTAAAGAGTCCTCTCCTCCTGATGTTCAGGTGTATATCAGTATGTAGTGTCTCTACTTTAAAGAGTCCTCTCCTGCTGATGTTCAGGTGTATATCAGTATGTAGTGTCTCTACTTTAAAGAGTCCTCTCCTGCTGATGTTCAGGTGTATATCAGTATGTAGTGTCTCTACTTTAAAGAGTCCTCTCCTGATGATGTTCAGGTGTATATCAGTATGTAGTGTCTCTACTTTAAAGAGTCCTCTCCTGCTGATGTTCAGCTGTATATCAGTATGTAGTGTCTCTACTTTAAAGAGTCCTCTCCTGCTGATGTTCAGGTGTATATCAGTATGTAGTGTCTCTACTTTAAAGAGTCCTCTCCTGCTGATGTTCAGGTGTATATCAGTATGTAGTGTCTCTACTTTAAAGAGTCCTCTCCTGCTGATGTCCAAGTGTATATCAGTATGTAGTGTCTCTACTTTAAAGAGTCCTCTCTGCTGATGTTCAGGTGTATATCAGTATATAGTGTCTCTACTTTAAAGAGTCCTCTCCTGCTGATGTTCAGGTGTATATCAGTAGTATGTCTCTACTTTAAAGAGTCCTCTCCTGCTGATGTTCAGGTGTATATCAGTATGTAGTGTCTCTACTTTAAAGAGTCCTCTCCTGCTGATGTTCAGGTGTATATCAGTATGTAGTGTCTCTACTTTAAAGAGTCCTCTCCTGCTCATGTTCAGGTGTATATCAGTATGTAGTGTCTCTACTTTAAAGAGTCCTCTCCTGCTGATGATCAGGTGTATATCAGTATGTAGTGTCTCTACTTTAAAGAGTCCTCTCCTGCTGATGTTCAGGTGTATATCAGTATGTAGTGTCTCTACTTTAAAGAGTCCTCTCCAGCTGATGTTCAGGTGTATATCAGTATGTAGTGTCTCTACTTTAAAGAGTCCTCTCCTGCTGATGTTCAGGTGTATATCAGTATGTAGTGTCTCTACTTTAAAGAGTCCTCCTCCTGATGTTCAGGTGTATATCAGTATGTAGTGTCTCTACTTTAAAGAGTCCTCTCCTGCTGATGTTCAGGTGTATATCAGTATGTAGTGTCTCTACTTTAAAGAGTCCTCTCCTGCTGATGTTCAGGTGTATATCAGTATGTAGTGTCTCTACTTTAAAGAGTCCTCTCCTGATGATGTTCAGGTGTATATCAGTATGTAGTGTCTCTACTTTAAAGAGTCCTCTCCTGCTGATGTTCAGCTGTATATCAGTATGTAGTGTCTCTACTTTAAAGAGTCCTCTCCTGCTGATGTTCAGGTGTATATCAGTATGTAGTGTCTCTACTTTAAAGAGTCCTCTCCTGCTGATGTTCAGGTGTATATCAGTATGTAGTGTCTCTACTTTAAAGAGTCCTCTCCTGCTGATGTCCAAGTGTATATCAGTATGTAGTGTCTCTACTTTAAAGAGTCCTCTCCTGCTGATGTTCAGGTGTATATCAGTATGTAGTAGTCTCTACTTTAAAGAGTCCTCTCCTGCTGATGTTCAGGTGTATATCAGTATGTAGTGTCTCTACTTTAAAGAGTCCTCTCCTGCTGATGTTCAGGTGTATATCAGTATGTAGTGTCTCTACTTTAAAGAGTCCTCTCCTGCTGATGTTCAGGTGTATATCAGTATATAGTGTCTCTACTTTAAAGAGTCCTCTCCTGCTGATGTTCAGGTGTATATCAGTATATAGTGTCTCTACTTTAAAGAGTCCTCTCCTGCTGATGTTCAGGTGTATATCAGTATATAGTGTCTCTACTTTAAAGAGTCCTCTCCTGCTGATGTGCAGGTGTATATCAGTATTTTATAATGTGTTGTGTGTTTGATGCAAAGTCTGATGTGTACCTCTGGTCTCTGTTCAAACATGCTGTTGAGGTCTCCGAAGCCCCTCCCCCCGCTGAACTCTCCGAAGATCTTCCGGAACAGCTCTTCCGGGTTGATGCTGGCCCCCCCCGCTTTGTAGTACTGCTGCTGACCCGCCCCCCCGCCACTCGGGTTGAAGCCCGCTGCTCCGTACGTGTCATACTGCTTCCTCTTCAGCTCGTCACTCAGCACCTGCGCGCACACCACACACCACACACACACACACACACACACACACACACACACACACACACACCACACACACACACACACACACACACACACACACACACACACAAACACACACACACACACAACACACCACACACACACACACACACACACACACACACACACACACACCACACACACACACACACACACACACACACACACACACCACACACACACACACACACACACACACACACACACACACACACACACACACACAGTCAGCCTGATATAAAGAAAAGCAGGACTAAAGTTACAGCGAGTACATTAAGTGTGAAACATCTGCTGAGTGAACCTCGTAGGCCCGGCCAGCTTGGCGAACTTCTCTTTGGACTCGGGGTCGTCTGGGTTTGTGTCGGGGTGGAACTTCTTCGCCAACTGCGGAGAAACAGAGAGGGAGAATTAAGTGTTTTTTATTCTACTAATTCAGTTCAATATTAAAGGTCCCCTGTCATGGTGAATGCTCTTCTTCATGTCTTTCTACATCAACGTGTGTCTCCTCTGTGTTCAGACTCTGAAACAGAAACAAAGACCCCCTCTCTTTTTCTCCGGATCCATCTTTAAACAAACGGTTGAAAATCAGCTGATCAGACCACAACCATGGTGTATAACATCATCTCCACGTGTGACTGATAGTTTGAGAAAAATAAGTCAGTATTCTGAAAACAGGCAGAATTCAGTCTGATGAGAAAAAGTCCGATTTTTGAGAACAATTGCAGAGTTTTGACTTTTCCAGAATCCTGAGAGGAAAAAAAGAGAATCCTGAAAACTGTCATAATTTGGAAAAATAACAAAAGTAAAACTAAAGAAAGAAAAGTCAGAATTCTGTTGTTTGAAGTGAAATATATGAAGAAACTATTATTTTCCACTTCGCTCTAATGCAGTATTTCCCCCTGGAAGTGAGCGTAATGCCCAGGGTTGGGTTGTAACGGAATACATGTCACGGCGTTACGTAGTCAGAATACAAAAATCAAGTAACTGTATTCAGCTCGCGTTACATTTGAAAAACGAGTAATCTGATTACAGTTACTTTCGTAAACCTGAAGTGAAGACATTTTGGAATACTTATTGGAAAGATTTCCTCTCAACATTTAATATTCATTACTAAAGGTACAGCGGAATCATCACAGCCCACAAAACCTATAATCGCGGGTCCGCTCGCTCAGTGGAACAATAACAACGAAACATGGAGGAACAAAAGTCTGCGTTTAAGTCGTGTATGTGTCTAGGTGTGTGTGGTTAAAACACATCAGCCTGCGGTCGCTCTTTAGCCTTATGATGATGAAAGTAAACACAGCGAAGGCGGTGCGTGAAAGGCGGTGCGTGAAAGGCTCGGCGCGCTCCTCTTCTCAGAGGCTGAGTTAACCCTCCCGCTGCCTCCTGGCGCTGCAGAGAGGTCATGAAGTGAAGGAGGTGTTCCTTCTATAGAACAGCTGTGGGCAGCAGATACCGTGAGAGTCACAGACAAGAATTCATAGATCAAGGCAGACTGGTGCACACACTCCTGTTTTGCCGATCCGGTGCTTAAACTATAGCTCTACACCCCTGGCCGAAATGTCCTTAAGATGAAGTCCGAGTTCGACATTTTAATTCATGCCAACACTGGCAGGACAGAAGGCGACACGCCCGTTCTAAGCCGTGTCCCTCACTCCTCACATCCCAAGCTGCATCCCCAACACGTGTATTATGTTGTTACATCGTTTCAGATGTGATGTTTCAGTGTGCTCTTGATACGCCATTAAAACAGTAAAAACACGTTCAGTTTCCTTTTGCTTTTTGTGTCTCCTGTTCACCAGAACATACATCTGTGAAGGAAAAAGAAAATAATCCAAAAGTAATCCAAAAGTAATCTGATTACTCTGTCTTTCAGAGCCATGTAATCAGTAATCAGTAACTGATTACGTTTACAAAGTAACCCTCCCAACCCTGGTAATGCTATATCTATAGAAAACCCCTGAATAAAGTACATCTGATCTTATCAAAGGATTCCCTGGTTCTGTTTTTAGCCGCTGCATTTGGCTATAATCTGCCATTGTGTTAGTATTTTGGTTGTTGCTGTGCCACAGGATTTTTCTTATTTAAAAAAATGTAAGGTGACACTGTAAAAGTGATGTGTAGATGGCGTCAGGTTGTGAACAGAAGTCTGACCTGCAGAGCTGAATCCAGATCAGATGCACGCTGGAGGCTCTTTGAGCAGCTCTCAAGGATCCTGCTGTGATGTTACATGTTTGTTTGTCATGTGTTGTGTCTTGATGTTTGTCTGTTGATGTTACACATGGGGCTGCTGGGATGCAAGGAGCATTTCAGACTGGATCTGACCATCTGGTATGGTATGGTACCTGGTACCTGGTATGGTATGGTACCTGGTATGGTAAGGTATGGTACCTGGTACCTGGTATGGTATCGTATGGTACCTGGTATGTTATGGTATGATATGGTACCTGGTATGTTATGGTATGATATGGTACCTGGTATGGTATGGTAAGGTATGGTACCTGGTATGGTACGATATGGTACCTGGTATGGTATGGTACCTGGTATGGTACGATATGGTACCTGGTATGATATGGTATGGTATGGTACCTGGTATGATATGGTATGGTATGGTACCTGGTATGGTACCTGGTATGGTACCTGGTACGGTATGGCACCTGGTATGGTATGGTACCTGGTATGGTATGGTATGGTATGGTATGGTACCTGGTATGGTATGGTACCTGGTATGGTAAGGTATGGTATGGTACCTGCCTAGTATGGTATGGTACCTGGTCTGGTATGGTACCTGATATGGTATGGTACCTGGTATGGTACCTGGTATGGTATGGTACCTGATATGGTATGGTATGGTACCTGGTCTGGTATGGTACCTGCCTGGTATGGTACCTGGTATGGTACCTGGTATGGTACCTGGTATGTTATGGTACCTGGTATTGTAAGGTATGGTACCTGGTATGGTACCTGGTAGGGTATGGTATGGTATGGTACCTGCCTGGTATGGTACCTGGTATTGTAAGGTATGGTACCTGGTATGGTACCTGGTACGGTATGATATGGTATGGTACCTGCCTGGTATGGTACCTGGTATTGTAAGGTATGGTACCTGGTATGGTACCTGGTACGGTATGATATGGTATGGTACCTGCCTGGTATGGTACCTGGTATGGTAGGTACCTGGTATGGTATGGTAACTGGTATGGTAGGTATGGTACCTGGTCTGGTTATGGTATGGTATGGTACCTGGTATGGTATTGGTACCTGGTATTGTAAGGTATGGTACCTGCCTGGTATGGTACCTGGTATGGTACCTGGTATGGTTATGGTATGGTATGGTACCTGGTAGTAAGCCTTCTTGATTGTCCTTCTGAGTCGCAGAGCGCGGGACGCCCAGCACCTGGTACAGATCCGGCTGGCTTCCCCCCCGACGGCTGCTGGTGTGGAACGAGCGACTCGACCTGAAGCCTGCGAGAGGAGTCAGAAACACCTGTGTTAGTCCCACAGAGGGGGCATCTACATTCTGCTCCACTTCATCTCAGAGGTACACATTCTACTGTTACACCAAATGCACAAACTACGCTTTCTGGGGCTGTTTCTCAATGTCGAGGACGCTTCCTTGGTAGGACATGTCTTCCGAGCGTTAGGGAGAAAGATACAGATGACCGTGAAGATAACAAATCTATAAACTCTCTGACGAATAAAAACACCATTTGAAGGGTTTCTGTTAACACGATATAAAGTGTGCATATTATATTACTTTTGCTTTAAAGTGTAGTGACTGCTCCCTGCTGCTGCAAAGTGGGAGCAATGTTCGTTTGGACATTTCTATTTAAAGATGACTGACATTAAAAACAAATGGCACCCCTTGGGTCCAGAAACACACACACCCAGTGAGGACAGACCAACGTTTATACATAACTTAGAGTCAGTCATTTTTTTGTTTATTAATTTGACACTGCTTACTTTTGTATTGTGTATAATTCTCATGTTACATTTTTGTATTATTGTTTTACACATTCAAAATAACTCAAATCAAAAAATGAACCAGGGTTCTTGTTTGTTACATGTCTTTGTGCACGTTGTTCTTTTTAGTGTCAAGTCGTGTTTTAAAGGTCACCTGTCAGGCTATCTGTAGGCCATAGCAGAGGTCTGTTTCACTTCCTGTTTCAAAAGTGATTTTGATTCCGTCACTAACTCTACTCTGTGAACACCACAGTCCGTGACTCTGAACAACGTGGTCTGGAAAACCCTTTCAGTTTGACTCCTTTTTCTGTTGATGTTGTTCGTGAAGCTTTAACCAAGCTAGATCCTAAGAAACCGGCCGGTCCGGACAACGTAGAGCCTTTCTTTTTAAAGATAGCTGCAGATCTTATTGCTCCACCTCTTACTTCTCTTTCTAACCTCTCCCTCAGCACTAACACAATTCCTAAGTGTGGAAGTCAGCGTATGTCTTGCCTTTGCTGAAAGGAGGGGAGGCCACCTCATTAAATAACTATAGGCCGTCTCTAAGTGGTCAGTTCTGGCTAAGGTTCTTGAACGCCGAGTGAGTGAACAGGTAAAGGAGTTTCTATGTAACCATGACATCCTGTCTAAACATCAGTCAGGCTTCAGAAAGAAACACAGCACCATCACTGCCACGATGAAAGTGGTAAATGACATTACTAGTATTTGAGATAATAAGCAGAGTCGTGCAGCTCTGTTTATTGACCTGTCCAAAGCGTTTGACACGTCGATCATCTCATCTTAAAGCAGAGGCTGCTCAGTATTGGCATATCCAGCCTTGCAGTGGGTGGTTTTGTGAACTACCTCTCTGAAAGGTCCCATGTGTTCACTTTGATGGGCTGTCTTCTGAATGGTTAAACATCAGTAATGGTGTACCACAGGGTTCTGTTTTAGGACCACTTTTATTCTCCATATATATTAACAGCGTAGGTGATAATGTGGATGAAGCTACTTTACATTTGTATGCGGATGATACTGTGATGTTCTGAGCAGGTCCCTCCATTCAGGAGGCTGCTGTTACATTACAGGCTGTTTCTAACACTATTCAGACTCAGCTCTCTGAACTAAAGCTTCTTTTAAATGTGGATAAAACCAAGGTAATGCTCTTTTCTAAAGTAAAAAAGACACCAGAGCCTGTTTTAGATATTGTAACTACGCAAGGAACAAAACTCGTGTGACAAACTGTAAAGCATTAACCCATCACTGTACCCTGTATGCAAGGGCTGGTTTGCTTTCACTACTGTACGGAGGCTCAGTCACTGGTACTTTTTATATACAAAGCCATGTTAGGGAAACTTCCATCTTATATCTGCTCCCTGATCTCTCTGAGAATTGTAAGTGGCTACTGCCTGAGATCGCATGCTGTGGTTTTATTAAATGTGCCAACTGCTAGGACTGTCTGAGGGAAGCAGCTTTTAGATGCAGCTCCTCTGTCTTGGAATAGTCTGCAAATGAAATGGAAACTGAACAATCTGGTGCCACTAAATGTTTTTAAAGCTCGGTTGGATGCTACTCAATCGGAAGCTGTTTGTACCTGTTTATGTGGATAGGTATTGTAAATTGTAATCCCTGTGATGATGCTGTGAAATGTTCTTTTTGTTGTTCTGTTTATGTTTGTATGTTTCATGTGGAACTACTTGAGCAGGTCTCCCTTGAAAAAGAGATCAATGATCTCAATGGGATACACCTGGGTAAATAAAGGTTTGAAATTAAATGAAATAAAGTGGCCCTGTGGGCCATCTAAGCTCATTTACAGATGGCCCTGAGCCCAATGGAGATTGCCCTGAAAATGACGAAATGACGCACGCAGGGTTTTGGGGGCCTCCCCCTAGAACATTTAGATGTGTGCAGGTCTTATGCTGTCTGGTTCTCTAGACTGAATTATAAGATGAACCACCACAATATTATATTGTACAATTTCAATTGTATTCTTCATTGAACTTGTTTGTTTGGTTTTGTTTGTGTTTGCTCGCTTGCATGCCCTGCATAGCTTTAAGAAACACTTAAGTTGTTGGTCAAAACACTTTCCATCTGATGAAGGCAAATGCCTTCCCAGATGGAAACATAGAAAACATTACATTCAGTTATAACTACCAAAACAAAACATTATTTACACTATTATGGCCCCTGTTAAAAATGTTTGTAATGTTAACTACTGTAAGTTGGTCGAACGAATGCCTCCTCATCCGGAAGCTGACCGAGCAGACCCGAGCAGCAGTCGAGAGGAGCCGAGCGCATCCGCCAAGCACACAAAATGGCGACGTCAGAGTTCCCGTTAGCCGGCAAATCTAAATCTCTTCGGTCAAAATAATTTCCCCTTAGCGCAATACTGCTTCAGTTTGCGCCACTTATGTGACAAACAAGAAGAGTATGTGACAGACAAGAAGAGTCAACTCTAATGTCTAACACTCAATGTGGAGAAAGAGATGTCCTGGATGGGTTGATTGTGCGTTGATCTGTTGGTAATGCCTCGGGGTTCCGGTGGGCATGTAAACACATGCATAATGCTGCGCTATACTTTGTGGCCTCACCCGGTTGCATAGCGACGCTTATTGTTTAGGTGTCTTTTAATAAGCAGGTAGTCTATCATTAGCTAGAACTAGCTGCATCTGATCGATATGGACATAAACGCGAGTGAAGTCTGATCTGACGGGAGAGAGAGATCAGCTGCAGCGGTGAGCGGAACAAAACACACTTCAGGTTAGAATATCACACGTAGCTATTTTAATTACCTCTCAAGCTACCGTAACTAGTAGGGATGCACGATATCGGTTTTTTGAAAACGATACCGATAACTTCCTGCTTCTCAAGACCGATACCGATAACCGATAATAATATAATATATATTAAATGTACCTGTCGTTTTTGCACACCTGGTTAAATGATGAACTAGCCGACTGAATCCTTTATCCTCGACGAGGGAGAAGGGCTGGTCGTCAAGCGCCATCGTTTCTATGATGAAGTTAGAGATCGCTTTAGCCCTGGGGTCGTCTCTGGCAAAAGTCTTGCCTTTTTCAAAAGCCTCGTCGATAAGTAAAAGCCCCGGTGCCTTTGCAGCTGGCTTTGGGTTCGCCGCTAGTTTAGCAGCGCGGGCGTCTTCGTACGCTTCTAACACACCATCGTAGCCATGGCGATGTTTCAGGCGACTGATCAGGTTGGAAGTATTATAGCTCGTTGCCTTTTCCCTCCTCGTGGAACTTCTGCATGTGTTAATACAAATAGCAAGCGAACTATCTAACTCTGAAACTTTGAAATAGTCCCATGCTACTGACGACATGTTTATTTGCTGTCCTGGCTTCACGGCCGACATGTTTGTTTGCTGTCCTGGCTTCACGGCCGATATGTTTGGTTGCTGTCCTGGCTTCACGGCCGACATGTTTGTTTACTGTCCTGGCTTCACGGCCGCTCACCATTTACGTCACAGCCAGGCACGAGTTAGGGAGCACTGGATTTGTGAAGAACTCCCCTCTTCCTAAACCACTAACACCACAGTGCTGGCTGTACGGGAGGAGCCGAGTGAAAGCAAGCGCCCCTCATCCCAATCCACCCACACCACAGCATTTGTTTCTTATTTTACCCACAAAATATATTGTATATTATCGGGGCTATTAACACTTTTATCGGGTTTATCGGGATGACGTCATAATACCTAATATAATTATCGTGCACCACTATAAACTAGTTATAGATATGTTTTACTGTGGATCCGTGGATCTGGCATAACAGATTGCCCGATCGGGCAACCAGCAGGTGAGGCTTCATTGCCCGAGCTAAATACTAGATGGCCCCGGGCCATCGGGCAGTCGTTAATGTCGAGCCCTGATAAAGCTTTAAAGAGGAGGGGTCTGAGCTCACGCGGGACCCGGCAGCTACCGTCTAAACTAAATGCTGCCGTGATGAAACGCCATATCATGGATGATCAAGGATCTGAAACAGCATGGAGCTCAAAGGCTTTCTCTCTTGCCGGTTATACCACAAGGTGAGTTCCTTTCTACTTCCTGCTTCTTCACACACATGCTCTCCAGCACAGGTTAGCTCTGAGTGTTAGCGATGCTAATGTGAACACCGACCATATTACGTCCAAAACAGTCGGGCATTGTTTCTGATAGCAACGTTTCTGATTGGGCCGTGGGTCCACATTTCAGATGTTACGACATATCGGACGCACATCTGGATCAGCTCCGTTGTTCCTCGTTTTTAGAGATTTGGGTTCGGAGGAAAAGAGAGAGGGTTGTGTTTTCTGACACTTGGTCCCCTTTAGAGATGACTCTGAACTTGCTCCATAGTTGCTCCTTTGTTAACTGGACTTATAACTTTCTCACTGTACATTTGACATCTATATATAATTGAACATGCCATTCTTGCAGACTACATGTAACAGTATCCATCATCCTTGTGTTAGCTGTAAGTCAGCCCTTCATAGTGTTCTCCACATGTTCTCTTGTGCACAATAAACCAGGGTTCTTGTTTATTGTGTCTTTGCGCACGCTTTACTCAGAACATGTAAAACAAGTTCTTTTTTATTATGTATTTGCATTTTAAGAAAATATTCACAAAGCATACATAACAAAATAAACACATCTAGGTACATAGATTACATAACAGATGATACATCCGAAAAGAAGTAATACAATAATAGTAATAATAATATTACAAATAAAAGAATGCATTGTTAATACTCAGGTATACATTAATTATCTTCATGATATTGTTCTACCCATTTCTCCACCTTTCCTCAAAGATGTGCATCTGGTTTCTAATTCTCAGAGTTTCTCCATTACAAGTTATTCCATTGTGAGTTTACTAAGTTATTATCTGTTAGCCAATTCCTTGTAATTCCTTTCATGATCGCTATTCTAATTACCAGACTGTTTAAAGAACATCCAGAACATTCTGTTTGCAACTCACATCAATATTCCAATTACTTGTACATAGACTATTCTACACTATCTCTACTATACTCTATTTCATTTACTTGCACTATTTCTCCTGTTGTGTTGCTCTGTTGGAGGAGCCTCGGATGTTTTCTCCACGTGTTTTCTTGTGCAAAATAAACCAGGGTTCTTGTTGATAACATTTCTTTGTGCGCGCTTTTTCTCAGAACATGCATAACAAGTTTAAAAAGTGTTGTGGACCTGCATGACACCTCAGTGTGATGCTATCAATGTGATGCTAACAGTTAGCTCCTCACCTGTCATTCCTCTCAATGTCACCACATTTCTTCCCTGACGCCGGACAGAGGCTCCGGTTCTCGGCTCTCTCTCTCCGGGGACTAGGCCACACTGAGACCGAGCAGAGTGCTGCATGACGGGCAGAAACGGAGAGGAACCGACCGCTCAGTCCGGAGCAGAGAAGCCGGGCAGCGGAGGACGCCATCTTTGCGTCACTGACAGTGAGAGAGGCGGTCTGCGCATGTGCGGGATGTTGGTCAATGTAGTTTTTTATGGAAAGTGTGAAAAACTACAATTTAGAGTTTTCAAATTAAACGTTGCAAGATTCATAGAAATAAAATAGAGATAGTGCAAGAAGAGCCTATATACAAGCACATGGAATATGATGTATTAGATAAATAATTCATAATCAGATGAATGTTTATGGATGATCTTAAAAAAGTGCAGGTGTTTTAGGGTGCATTCACACCTAAACTTCTCTGCTGCGCACCAGACCACAGTTGTTTGCATTGTTTCATGTTTCAGAAGGTTCTGTTTGCGTTCACACGGGCAACATTCAAACGGACTATACACTTTAAACACAAGTCATGTGCACGGAAATACTGCTCAACAATTGGTCAGACATTAAGGGGGTAAAAACGCACATCCGGGCAATTTCTACCGGAGCCTCCGCCATGGAGCATCGGCAGGTTATTTCCATGCCGTTGTTAATCTGGAGAGCATATCAATGGACTCTAGCGGCCCGTGCATGATTATATAATTAGACAACGTGCGATACAAAACATTATAAGTCCTTCAGTATGGCTCTCTTCATTTGGGCGATGGTGGAGGAGTCCTCATCGCACTGTGCCATGCTTTGTTCTAGCATGTGCTTTAGGGGCACAATGAGAGAGACTGTAGGTTGAGACCACAGTCTATGGTTGAGACTCATCGCACAGCACGGTGGTTGCTCACGGCGGTGAGAGAAGCCGAACCATGTCCTCGGCGTCCGTGATGTCAGCTGGTTCCAGAGTGTCTACCTCGCGTGCGTTGCGCCTGACTTCAGCACTCCGCAGCGTTGCAGCGATTGCTTGTTGTTGCTCCAGGTAGCGCTCGAGCATGTCAAGCAAGCTGTTCCATCTTGTGACCACATCCATCCATCCATCCATCCATCCATCCATCATCAATCAATCAATCAATCAATCAATCAATCAATCAATCAATCAATCAATCAATCCCGCCTTAACCTGCCATCAGGTCCTGGGGCTGATAGGTTTTGTAGGCCCCCTATTTAAACAACACATCAAAGTCATTTAGCCTCGGCAGGCTCTCCCTCATGTATTTGACTGCGGTCAACTCAGCCGTCTCTCGCATTTGCTTGGTCAAATGAGCAGCGCTTCATTTTTGAGTGCACGATTAATAGCGCCTTTACGGTAATCGCCGAGAAGTGGCGCTGACGGTAGTACAAGTGCTTATGCTATATTTGATCAATCAATCAATGATATTTGATGAGGGATAAAATGATTTTTAGCCATAAGTTCTTAATAAAATTGGTACTGTTGGACTCAGTACATGTTAGACTACTACCACAAATACAATCAAGTACTTTTACTGTGTACTTTTTGAGTAATCCTTTGTCAAACTCCACCCCTGAGTACAATAATGCATGTTTTCTGCCATCTTTGATGAGAGATAAAAGGATTTTGTGCAATAATTTCTTCATGTAATTAGTACTGTTGGATTCAGTACTACTTGGACTACTACCAAAAGTACAATCAAGTACTTTTACTGTGTACCTTTTGCAGTGGCGTTTCTATATGTACAAAAGTGGTGGGGCACAAAAAACTCAGATGTCTATATATAAGCTTCTGCAGAGAGGTTCATGGCTGGTGAGGCACTGACTCTTCAGGTTCACAAATATATTAAATCAAAATATAATATTATTTTCAAAAGCCTCTTTAGTTTGATGCTTCAATTACTTTTAAACAGACAGTTCAACAGAAGGATACCCAAAAAAATGTAATTTTATCATTTAAATATTGAATTGTTCTCTCTTAGTAAGATTCCATTTTCAATAAAATTGCAGTCTCACCTTGACTTGAAGATGAAGTCCATGCTATCCCTCTGGACAAACATCTCTATTACTTTTTTGTAAAAGTCCTCCTTATGTTGTAGTTTCAAAAGTCTATCATAAATCTAATCTAATCAATAGATTTATGATTGGAAAATGATAAAGTAGGGTAGACATGTGGATATTATCAGGCTGAACAAAAGGTGCATTTATCTAACAGCTACGTTTCCCACAGATCTTATTTTGAGCTATTTTCTAAAATCCTATGGAGAAATCTCGTTGCTTTTAGGTCGAGGGAAGCCATGCGCAGCTTACTTCCTGTTTTAGGACGCCTCACTGCAGCTCTCTCTCCTCCTCTTCACACACCACACTTTTCGCGGCACACGTACTTACAGCCAATCAGCTCTGAAGGATGTGAGATGACGTATGGTGGGGATGGCAGCTCTATGCCCCTAGGATCATTATTTCTTGCCACACACATTAAATAGGAAAATACTCTGAGCATGCGCAGTGTAGTTTTTACAGTCACCATTCACTGAGACAGAGAGAGGGAGGGGCAGGATCAGGTTCTGTCCCACATGGCTCTAAACAGCTCAATAGGCACACTGTAGACACTAATTAGAAGAACACAGACTGAAACAGCAATGAGACGAATCAGATGATTAAACATGATCTTAAAATATATTTTATATATTTTTTAATTTATTTTTTGCATTTTGTTGTAATCCTTATTTGAATACTTTCTGCTGACACTAGGTGGGGCTGCGCCACTGACCTTTTGAGTAATCCTTTGTCAAACTCCGCCCCTGAGTACAATAATGCATGTTTTCTGCCATCTTTGATGAGAGATAAATGATTGAACTCCCTTCCAGAGTACAATAATGTATTCTTTTTTACCACGTCAAATTCCTCGTACGTGTAAACCTACCTGGTAATAAACATGTTTCTGATTCTGATATATAATAAGCGTTAGAAAAATGTTCTTCACAATACTGACTAGGTGGACAGAGTATTTTAACAGGATATGGTAAACACATGATATGAACACTAGATCCACTAGATCAGCACTCCAGCAACAGCATTGTTACACTTTGGAAAGTCTTTAGAGACTGGCCTGGACAGCTGTTCACAGCTTTCCTTCAGCACAGCGACACACCCTTGTCACTCTTGTTGGCCTCTTATGACGCTGCTGTCTTTAATATATGTATAATGTATTAATGTATTATTCTCTGCCCCTAGTTCTTTCCTTGCGGATTCTTCAGTCTCATCAGCCTCATCAATCCATCAGTCCCAGTCAACGTCTCAGCACACTTTCCCTGCACAAGGCTCATTCCCCATGATCACAACACCTCATGTTATCCTGTCTTTAACAACAAGTCCTTCCTCTGCACC